>CAUYSK010095565.1:0-15570 GCA_963575035.1 Avahi laniger | reverse complement strand
TTTTGTTCCTTTGGGGAGATGCCCAGTAATGGACCCTAAACATTTGTACTCCTGTAATATGCTGAAATAAAATAAAAATTAAAAATAAATAATAACAGTAAAACTATTATTGAATGATTGCTATAAGGCATTCTTATGTATTAATATATTACATTTGTTACTTAAATTAATTCTCAGAATAACCAATATTACCATTAGCCCCATTTTACCAATTTGAAAAATAAGGTTATAGATGTTAAGCAACATGTTGAAGTGTTACAGTTAATTAGTTATGTATTAGAATTGGAATTTAGATCATGGGATACTGACTCCTGAACCTACCTTTTAACTATTCACTATGTTATATTTATACTCACTATGTTATATTTATATACCTGTATTTTATAAATATTAAACCTAGCTATCATCTAAGAAATGCTATGAAATTGAAATGGAATATTCTGACTACCTACATCCAAAAAGTTCAGATAATTCAATTTTTAGTAAACCAACTCTAGCATTATTGTGAAAATAGTATTGTGAAACATAGTAAATTAGTTTGACATTTTAATAAAGTTATTTCAAAACTTTATGTAGCATAAATTATGACTCACAAAAACTATTTGATTCATTCAAACCTTAATTATTTTTCTTATGATTTTTTCTTTCTGTACCTTTTCTTTCACATACATACTTAGACATGGATATTACATGTGTGTGCATGTACATATTATCCACATATAGACATACTTGTAGATAACATCTGTTAAGATTCTCACCTAGCACTCTGAAGATATTTTTAGCTTAGGACGCCCAAGTAAGTTTTCTAAAATAAAAATTTTGTGCTTAATACCCATCAGTCAGTTTGAAACACATTTTAACTGTGATTTTCTGAATCTTCACAGTTACCACCTTTCAAACTCAGGGAGACAGTCTTGAAATCAGAGAAATTCTTACAGTTCTTCTTTGATATCTGATTTGAAATAGTTTTTTTTTTCAAAACAGAGAGTTAAGCAATAAGTTTGGTAATATTTAGACATGAGAAGATATTACTAAAATAATTACCCTCTACAAAAATCTGAGGTAAGAAATTGAACAACTTCCTCCACCCAGTGTCTAACGTTTTGAGATGCCAGTTTTCCATATTACTATATTTCATGACGTAATTCTACATTATTAAGGAAACAAATGTGAATATCACGTACTCTCGCTGCAAAAACAGGTAATGCCAATGTTTAATATTAAAAGATAGGCCTTGCCCCTCAGTGTTCTTGTACATAAACACTGGCAGTGCAATTACGGTCTGGTACAGAGCAGTACAGTGACAATGCATAATCGTCATCAAGCAGACAGGCTCTAGAGCTACTGTTTGGTTTTCCCTGATGTTGCCACTAGCAAGTAACAAAATCTTTCTGTATTTCAGCTTTCTCACATGGCAAAGGCAGACTAGAGTAATGCCTACCTCATGAGATGAAAGGTATCGCTGCATGGAAATTGTTCAGCATGGGGCCTGCCTCTTAGAAAGCACCAGCACTGGATTAATGGTATCATATCTGGCTCAAGCAGGCATGGCAGCAGCACAGAGATAAACTTGGTTTTCCCACAAAACAAACCAAATCCTTATTTTGCCATCACGCCTGATTTTAACACCAAATCGAGCCATCATGAACAGGAATATATAAAGTCCTTTCTTCTTTTTCTTTTCTTTTTTTTAAAGTAAGTAATAATGGAGTACCTTCAAATGCCTTTCTCTTTGCCAAAAAGTGTGTGTTACATTCAGGGTGAACTCGGAGTTCCAAGCTGGTTGAGAGAATTTGTTCACTCTGTGTCTTCAACTGCAGTAGCATTTCCACTACCACCCCTCCCAGCATGAACTACTTTGTGCACTCAGTAATTATGAAATCCACTAATTAAAAATTAAAAATGAATCAGATCAAAGTTGTACAAAGCTGTTTGACAAAAAGAAATTGTTTATTAGAAATAATATATATTTCAGTAAATATTTGAATTCTTTAGTAACTTTAGTGACAAAGATCCCCAAATCCTGGTGGTGAGTGTGGGTAATAAAGAGTGATCCTTATTACAACACCGTTTAGATGGCATTATGGAGGTACTATTGCTACTTATTATAGAAAACAAAAGTAATTGTAATAATAAGTATATTAACAACTTTTATAGAATGATTCCTATGGATCAAGGCTGTTTCAAAGATAATGAATATATTATACTATTTAATCATCACTAATCATATTGGAATGAGTACTCTTTTTACCTATTTTCAGGTGAATATACTGAGGCATAATGAGATTAAACATGTGCATGTTATGCAGCTAGTATGAGCATGGCCTGGCGACAGAGCCTGGACTCTTAAAAGATATTAATGAAAGTTCCTCATGACACTGCTGTTGCATAAGGATATGGATTGAGGGAAAATTGTTGATTTTTTAAGAAAAATTTTGCATGAATTATATTTTATTTAAAAGTATTATTAAGTAATATATATTTGATATTAATTAATTTAATCCATTGAGAGGGGGAAAAAAAAGTCTTACTGTCCATTCCCTGATTCTAACAGTCCAATTCTATACCTCAGATCCAATTATTTTAAAAAGGAAGAAAAAAACACTTACTTTGCCTTATGTTTAACATAATTTTTTTAAAGTTTTGATTTTTTTTTTTTTGCATTTTTTTGTGATTAACTGTGGTTTCTCTTGATTACCCTCCAGTATTAATTTTTGGTAGCCTTGCTCTCTGACTGGTTTCTATACCAGTAGCTGAATGACTGTATTGGTCTCAGATTTTACATCTATACACTACACCATACAGAGCAGACTTCAGTTTTTATTGTTCCCAGTCACTCCACAGAACTCTTGAACTTTTCTCGGATTCACCGATGTCATCCACAATCTCACCTCAGAAACAATCACTGTGCCCAATAAGATATCAAATATTGGATGGGCTAATCAGTCAATGCCCTGAAGTACCACAGTCACAATAGCAAGGGAGTTGCTATCCATAATACCTGGAACTGAGGATGAGGGCAATCCCATTCAGACTTCCTGGCTTCTTCAAATTGGAGAACATTTCATATGAAATAATGTTTGTCATACTCTTTAGATACATCTACTTTCTTCTCACACTGTGAGAGAAGATAATGAAGTGAGCCTGGTTTTCTTTTTTCTTTGTAGGAGAACTACACAGACATTTGCAGACTATTTTATTTATCCACAAAATTTTCTTTGTACTCACTGTATATGACTAAACCTCCATTTTTAAAAATTGATATTCAAGGAGGCAATCTTATAATAATAAAATTAATTCACGGTATGTTTTAAGAAAGTTTTAGTATAAATGTAATACTTTTTTTGTTCCAATTGGTATGATCTCCTGTTACAGAAGACGTTTATATGTAGAGACTTCATTTTTCTCTCTCTCTGTTTCTCTTTCTCTCTTTCTGACTTTCTTTATCTCTTTCAATTTGTGTGCGTGTGTGTGTCTGTGTGCAAGCGTGTGTGTATAATCTTTCAATGATTGTTTACTCCTTGTCCTTTTTTACTTCATTGATATGACCTTTTAAAGTTTTGTGGTAATTTTGTACTTTTCCAAAATAATGATAATCCACCAGGTCTCAATTTATCATAGTCATATCATACTCTGACAAGACAAACTCCACAATTTCATAATCACCCATTTATAGTCATTATAAAAAAATACTGAGCAAAAAAAAATACTGAGCATTCTTAATGAAATAGACATACAGTTTATGTCTTCATGTAGATGTCTATCTTTTCACAAATAGTCATATTTCACTTAATGATGGAAATAAGTCCATTGTTAGTCAATTTTATCATTTTGCAAATATTGAGTTTCCTTATACAAACCTAGATGGTATAGCCTACTATACACCTAGGCTAGATGGTATAGCCTATTGCTCCTGGCTATAAACCTGTACAGCATGTACAGAATACTGTAGGCCACTGTAACACAATGGTAAGTATGTATGTATCTAAACATATTTAAACATAGAAAAGGTACAGTAATAATGCGGTTTTATAATCTTGCAGGACCGCCATCATATATGTGGTCTGTCTTTGGCCAAAACGTCGTTTTGCAGTGCATCACTGTACGTAGACCTTCATATGCATGCCCATTCCTTTAACTTTCACATACAACCATTAAGAGTTTGGTCCTTTAAATATTTCATTATTTTAATGAATGTTTTCTTATGCAAGTATTTAAGTTTAAAAAGGAAAGAAAGATCTCAAATAAAAGTTTGAGAGGCTTATAAATGAGAATTTCAACCATCACCCTACCAAACTGTCTAGTTAAACACTGATTTATGTTAAAGATGCTCCTCAGATGAACAAAGGGAAGAGAAGAACTCAACTAATAAGATCCATAAAACTCTGTGTGGAGTCTATTAGGGCTTGAAGCCTCTTTAGTAGTTTGGAAAATGAAGCAGATGTTTCACTGAACAGGAGACAATAAAGAGGAAACAAAAATATTCAGCAGCACAGCTGCATCTGTGTCACTTTCTGTGACCTGGTATTTTTGAGAAAACTAAGTCAATTTTTATTTTACATTTGCTTTAATTATGCTCTCTGTAATTGTGCAACTTGATTCATATTTACAAATGATAAATGTGAGACTTTCTTGTCAATCAGAAATAGATGTGGTAACTTAGATTTTATGCTTTTGTTGACTAACCAAACATACAAAGTAGGCAGAAATGAGTGTGAAGATGACAATTTTTTTGCTGCTAAAGATAATGTATTCCAGCGACTAGATATTTGTAGAAAGCAATAAAATCTTCTTCCTCAAAGAAGGACCTTAAGCTTAAATTATTTAAATTTCTGCATTTTAGTTTTCTGGATGTAGTCCATGACATAAAAACGTCCCTTGACACAAGAGCCCTCTTAGTTGTCATAGAAAGTGTACCTGATTAATCATTCCTTTTAATTTTTTTGTGAGATGTTATGTTGAATTCAAAACAGAAGTGCAAGTTGGTTGCTTTTATATGAACTCACAACCATTATGAAAAATAGTCACCATAATTGTATTATATGACACCCCAATGGGGTCTGGAACAGCACCTCATAATCAGCTATGTTAATACTTCTAACACATAGGAGTAATATGAATATTTAAACAAGAAAAAAAATCAATAAATAATCACACATCAGGATAGGTCTGGTTTTGTCATTAGTTGAAAAAACCTTTTGGATATAAGAGCTTTTTGGATACTGGAATTGCAAATGAGGAATTTGAGGTCTGGTATTACAACACTTACTAATTGTCTGTGCTCACATTTTCTTTGCCTTGGTGTGCTGATCTGTACAAATTTTCCTGGGTCCCAGCCACTTGACTACAGCCATGAGTACTGAGTATGTGATGATCAAGGTAGAATCTGGACAATTTCAAGCTTTTATACTATTACCAAAATTTTTTAAAAAATCATTAAGCCAGTGTGAGAATGTGAAAAACATTATGAGATGGAAAAAAATTATTTCTTATTCTGCCAGAGAGGGCCAAACCCAGACAGAACTTGGTCTGATGCAGTTATATTTGTTCATATTCCTATCATCTAATAACTAATGAGTGTCTCGGCTGAAGTTTATTTCCTATATTTTCATTTATTTTATTGGAGTTGATGACATTATCTCTCTTGCCTTTATGATTACATATTTCTGTGTACATATCTCTATAGTCTGCTGCCAAATGTTTCTGGATCTGTAGATTGAATAAAATACATTAAATCTTTTTGTCCATTACATAGACAGTCTCATATTATTTCAGACATGAGCAGGCCTGGTTAGAAAATTATTTTTTTTCTATTATCTGTCTGATTTGTTCTTAGAGGAATGAAACATACAAGCACTCTCATTTAGGTGAACAAAATATAATAGAAAAAGAAAATGTGTTCTATCGGTTAATTGTAGTATTTTCAACTTTGGGCAGCAAAGGGTAGAACCGAAATACATGATAGTCACTTATCTCAGGATATGATACATCTGAAACAATTTTTTGATTATGGAATTCAGAAGGAGGAGTGTAAGGATGAGAGGAACCACCCAGACTGTTGGCTTCTGTCCAGCTAGCCTAAGAGGTTTAGCAGGACATTTCCACAAAGAGAAGAGATTACAGAACTGTAGAGAATTGAAGTCTGAGCCAAACTCCTTGAAGAGATTATGGGTCTCAGAAGTATCAGACCTTTTTTCTTCCTGGCAGACACCCAGAGCTTTTAGGCCAGAAAGCTGCCCTTGTGTTTGCTTCCAGGACAGAGTATCTTCCCAGCCTATGTATGACAAAATCTGCATCTTCCAGGCACAAGCATGACTGTATCTTTTCTCAGTGATGCCTGTGCCTGCCTGACGTTTTTCAGAGTCAAATATCGTGAACCAAATGATTCCTATATTTGGGACATCTTAATGAAGTAGTGATGATAATAGCTAACACTCTTTTCTTTCAAGGCTCACGACAACCTATGAGTATTCTCATTTCATAGATGAGAAAACGTAAGCTTAGAGAAAGTAAGTAACTTGTTGAAGATCACACAAACTTGTAAATAGTGCAGTAAGAACTTAAAGCCAAGTTCTCTAATGCCAAATATTCACCCCTTTCTCTGTTAATTCCATGTATATCTCAAAAGGTACATTTTGGTGAATGAGGTCTTTTATTACCTCAAAATAGTTATCCGTCCATAACTGAATTTTCATTTGTTTAAATCTGACAAGTGCCTTAAATATTATTTTATATTGTCTCTGCTGAGAAAGAAGAAAGAAAGAAAGAGAGAAAGAGAAAGGAAGAGAGAGGGAGGAGGAGAAAGGAAGGAAGGAAGGGAGGAAGGAAGGAAAGAAGAAAGCAAGAAAGGAGAAAAAAAGGAAATTAATTGGCTTGATTGCAATTATGGATCTAAACCAAAGCAACTGAGAAATATCCTCTGTGCCCAGTTCCAGGAACTTTATAGAGAGCTGTACGTTGTCACCCTTACATGTATTCATAAACTGTTCTTAAACCTTGGCCTTAAAGGGATACCTTTCAAACTGATAAATTTTAGAATCCTGCTACTAGCCGGTATGAAGTGAATGGACTGTCAAGTCTTGATATCTCTATTTCACTTGTAGGAGATAGGCTGGCTCTGTACTGCAGAAAGGGAGAGCAAACAAAGAGATGTAATTTACCTGTATCAACAAGGGGAAAGTGATTTGTATGAACCTCAGAAGAGGAGTAAACCATGTCTGAAAATTGTTTAAGTTGTTTAAACTTTTACTTTTTATCAACATTAAATCAAATCTTCCATTAGAAAAACAGTAGGTGTAACTGAATTGCATTTAAATGACTTTCAATGATTCTTTTTTGAGATGGGGCATTAGAATAATTTTATTATAATTTCTTAAAATTTTTATTTTCTTTGTTTTTGTCTACCTGCCACTTGAGATAATTGATGAAAATATTGTGTAAAATAGAATAATTTTTGCTCTTGAAATTTAGAGATGTTCAGGAATTAGCTAGACTTCTCCTAGGTACAACTTTGATATCTATTTTTAAAGTTTAAAATTATTTCTTAAAATAAGAAGACTTGAAGTCCATCATACTTCTATTAGACAAGAAGATAGGAAATTTATCGAAAGATCAAAGATTTTTAACTAGATAATAAGAAATATTGTTAGAAATTTTTATAAGAATAGATTTCCCAAATTATGTTAAATCTCTTAAGTGAAAGGAAATTTGAAATAGAGGAAATTTTAAAAAAGAATTCTTGTTTTAAAATGTAAAACTAATTCCACAATATTGAGGGGCACTATGGCACTATTAAATACCTGGGTTTTATTGGATTTATTGTTTCACTTAGACACATAGTTGTATGTCATTGTGTTAGTGTTGGGTCGTGTTCAGAGAACTCAGAATTCCTTTTACTGAAAATGCAATTGCCTCAAGGAAAAAAAAATAGGCCAAATCGCCTAAAATCTAGTAAATTTTATGCTTGATACAGAATCTACTATTTTTTTAAAAGTCGTATTTGTTAATATTGCCACTATTTCAGATAAGAAAAGGACTTGTCTTCCACATACTTTGTGATCTGCATACCTCCCCTTATCTCCAGGATCTTCAGCCTGAAGCAAGAAATGGCTTTCTTTCCTTTTTGTCAACTCTGCTACTGTTTTTTAGTTGACTTCATGGGTCATCTTAACATTCCAAACAGTCTGCTCCTGTTTAAGCCAAATTGTCCTCGATGTGAAACCTGGCCCATTTTGTTTGATTTACATACCATCGTCAAAATAACAAGCAAGCACATACCTCTTGTATGATCCTGGATGGAGCTGGAGCCCATTCTTCCAAGTGAAGTATCACATGAATAGAAAAACAAACACCACACGTCCTCACCGTTAAATTGGCACTAATCAATCAAAAAATAAAATGATAACGAGCAAGTGAACAAAAACTAAAACAGAAACAACTTGTTCATGTTGGATATCCCTTATCTGAAATGCTTGGGACTAGGAAGCTTTCAGATTTTGGAATTTTTTGGATCTTGGAATATTTGCATATGCATAATGACATCTTGGAGATGAGGCTTATGTCTAAACACAAAATTTATTTATATTTTGTTTCACATACAACTTATACATATAGCCTGAAGGTAATTTTATACAATATTTTAAATAATTTTGTGCATGAAACAGTTTATGTGCATCAGAAAGCAAAGGTGTCACTATCTTGGCCACCCATGTGGACAATCTGTGGTTGTTTGGCATGACTATCAATACTGACTGAATTTTTTGTGCTAACTATAAGCAATCATTTTCTTACACTTATTCACATGAGTGCTTAACAGTAAAAAATATGGCATATCATTAACACAGTGAAAAAATAATGTGTTCAGAGTAACTAAGCAGCACAACAGCCTCTAACTCCTATCGAGTGCTGAGTAACATCACATGGGATGAATAGTGTCTAGTTCTCTCATTTTCCTTCTTTTGCCAGGAGGCGTCCCGATACTTACTGGAGATTTATTGCTGCTTGCAAAGTCATGTCAGGTAGTGCTCAAAAAGTCTCGGATTTGGGAACATTTTGGATTTCAAATTTCAAATTAAAGATGCTCGACTTATATAGTTGATTTTATTATAGGTCTGGATAAATCAATATGTCTGCTTCCACAAGAATACTAAAAAATACATTTTATTAAATATTAAAATCATCATTTTAGAAAGCTCATTGGTCACTGTTCTCCACAACGGTAGACATCTTTTTTGGATTCCAGCATGTTTGTTGGACTTATCCACAATGTCCCTGTTCCCTCTTTGTTTTCTGATTTTGTTCACCACCAATTTTTTTTTCTTTATTTACAGCTACTACTTGTCTTTCTGCCTCCTTCCAATGTCATTTCAGAACGTCAGCTCTGCTTTAAAGAATTTTCTCAATATATTCTAAGAAAAAAAAAATTCTTTCCCATTGGAACTATAATGCTAGCTATGTAAATATAATAATAATTTTTCAACCAGCTACTTGTTTCCTCTAGTAAAATTTTGCGGACCCCACAAGAGTTGTCTCTAAATTCGCTCCCCATATATGAAGTAGTGATGACTAAATACATTCGTTATGTAGTTGAAACTTCCATATATTATCCCCAATTAGTCTCTTAGGGGCGGTTGATCCTGTATATCAAATAGTCGTGAACAATGAAGGTGGCATCTTTCCTTTGTGGCCCAGAGACAATGTAAGCAAATAAACAGTAAATGTTTTCTATTCTTCAGAAAGGATATTAAGTTCTGTTCTGCTCTGTTCTTTTTCCTAGATGTTTACTTTCTGAATCTAGGAAGTCCCTTCCAGGTGGACTGCCTAGCTGAAGAGGTCCTAAGTTTGAAATAAGTTCTGAGGTAAATAGAAGATGAGGAACTGCTCAATTCTAAGACGTTTGTTTCTGCATTTTCACCTCTTATTCATAGTTCTATATGTCTGCTATCGTCCAGTTGTTGGTGAATTATATTCGGGTACATAGATACATGGAATGTTAGGTAACCTTCCCCAGAGGATGTTACTTCTCATGCCAAATCTGAGCCCTACGACGGCAGTCTTCTCTAGGTCTGGGTTCACTGTGCCAGACAAAATTTCTATGCATCAAAGAAAATCACAAGTAGGCACAGGGCAATTGGGAAATAAACAGCTGTCATTGCCACAGTATCTTCAAGGCATCAGGAAACCAGGCTGAATCCTTAGGCTGTGTATGTGGGCCTGGTTCCACACACAGATATTAGGAAATTAGATTATTACCCTGATTTTTTTTGATTCACAGGCAAGGGTTTCTTCTTTCTTTAAAGTAGGTAACCTTAATCTTTTCAATTCTGTTGCTCAGCACCTCTAGATATGCATTATCTTTTGCTTGACTGGGGCCAAATTTTCAAATTTTATTAGATCTAAGATGCCACCTATAATATGTGCACTATTATTATATGTACCACCAAAAGAAAAGGAGAAAAAACTTCTGTCAATTTAACTATGACCAAATATTTTTATATCACTTGAGCTTTTATTTTATTCTTATTGAAATATCTCTTTACTATAGATCACTTTTGTGCAAACATAAAAAGTCAAATGTGAGTAACTAAATTGGTTAAAAATTTCTAACTCTACAACCTCTTTATATTCGGACTCCAAATTTTTGACAAGAATCATTAGTGTCTTTTTTTTCCATGTATAATCACCCCCAGGGTACATGAGTATTGCTGATCTAGTATTTCTTAAGAGAATGCCACACTATTATTTTTAGGATTATTGTCAAAGCAGCTGACACCCATTCTATTATTTCAGATACACAGGGGCAGGTGATGACAACTATATCACATCTGCTTCTCAATAATAAAAATTATAAATTGTCCAAATTCAGACATGTTAAAGTTTGGAAAAAAATTTTATCCATGAAATATATAGTTGCATTTTATCTAGAAATTTCCGATTTTGCAACAGTATAACTAAAGGATGGGCATTTCTGCTTCTCTATGTCCAGGCTTCAGCCTATAAGCACATCTAGCATTGGCACATTTCCAGTGGTCAATGAAAAAATTCCACCTGTCACTGAGTCTTTGTTGGTGCAAGGGTTACGTTTTGTTCAGAGAATATTGCTTCCTTGTTACCATAACACAAAAGATGACTGTTTCTCTTTCTTCCAGTCCTGGGTGCTGCCCCAACAAGCACTCCTCACCCAGGGCTGAGAAAATTTCCAGAAAACAGTGCTATACTTTGTTGCATCATGAAGAGTCTGGTACCAGAGTACAACTAATTTCTATGCTTTTCTTAGATTCTTTACATACAACACTCACAATTGTTCTGACATTTTCTATGTTCCATGCAGAGACTTCTCAGCAGGTTACTGAGGGTTATCTCTTGTTAGTGGGCCAAGTCCCTACACTGGTAGGTAACTAAGGGTTTAATTGTTGACATGGATTCCATAACTGAAGAAGTACAACTATTATGTTCATAATAACTCCAGTGCCCCAAGTGTGTAGCCTCAAAAGTAAAACACAATCCCTCCTTTTCTTGATTTCCTGAAAGGACACTCACAGAACACTTGAGTGTGTGCAGAAAATTCTACTGAAAGATTTGAGAGGATGGAGGAAAAACATCAAAATGTAACAAATAACTTAAATCAAATATTCTTCATTTTTATTCTCAGCAACATTTGCCTGGAGACAGGCGCTAGTCTACTTCTAAACTACTTGATCCTCTCTCACTCTGCCCTCCACAATTTCCTCTCTTCCTTTTCTGCTCTCTTTCACACCCAAATTCTCATTTCTTTCCTACCTAGAGAAATTTCACAGCCTTCCCCATTGTTTCTTCAAATCATATATTTATCCTTAAACCACAAAATGGCTTCTCGGGTACTTGAGTACTTTTCCTATAAAAACACTCCAAATCCTAGTTACTAAGGGCTTTTACTCAAGGAGGTAGAAAATATTCAAATAGATGTCACTATAGCCACATGTGTCACTGGACTCCTGTGGCCTGTGTAGTTCTAAAAGGCTTCGTGGAAGGACTAAGCTTGAGCTAAAAGTTAAAATACAGAGAAACATGAAAGGAGTCTCAAAGAAGTTCTAGGTAGGAAGTCAGAAGAAGTTAACCGAACTGTGAAGGAGAACGGTGCCTCAATTATTTGAGGAAATTAGCGCTTTATGATTCTAACCAGTCAGAGACTTTAGAGTAAGCTCTTTTACTTCACTCTGTCACTCTTGCTTCTGCTGTCAGTCCTCAAAGGTAAAAGAGATGCTCACTAAAATCAATTCATGGGCCAGTCTGCCTTAGACAGCTGCTTTTTCAGCTCTGGTTTCCAAAGTTCCATGTATATATTCACAGCTTCTGGGGTTGATGCTATGAATATATAATAATTGTATTCATTTTAAAATTTTTAGCCGACTTAGTGATGATTATATTAAATTATTATAGTGAATTATTGCAGTAAAATGACTTAACTTAATTAAATATCTAAAATTTTACCAATCATTCTGAGGAAGGGAATATCTGGGGGTGTTTTTATTTTTTTAAGGGAGAAATAAATAACAGCAGTAAAGTTAAAATGTGGAAGAGAAGGAGGGGAGGCACCTCAGAATGGGTATTGGACAAAAGGCACCCGGGTGTGGATACTTGGAGAGACTGCATGTAGCATTAAGTTAAAGGACACTTTAAAGATAGAGGTAAATAAGATTTGGGATATAGGAGTTATTCCAAAGGAAAAGAATTGAGAGAGTAGTGAAATAAAATTTCTCATATTTGCTATTTTGTTTAGATCCTGCGTGGGAAATACAAATATTTATGTGCATCTGAATATCGTCCGATAGCCACTGTTTATTATTAAGGGGAATGGTGTAATAGGGTTGTGTGTGGTTAGAATTTGTCTATTGTCTGCTGTCTGTCTGGTAGGAAGCTATGAATCTCCTCCAGGAAGTAAAGCATCTTCTCTAGTGGAATTAAGCATGTTTCTGCAAAAGACTTCTGGCTCACCTGGGCTTTCTGTCCAAGGACTTCTGTTTGGGGAAATTTCATTCTAATGTGTCCCAAAATCCCTATGTTTTGACATACAGTTGGTGTATAATAAATGCTTTTGAATGCATGGATGATTGAATAGATGCTTGCATGTAAAGAAAGCTCATCCTAAAGAAGGAAGGAGGCATTTTGCTCTCCCAGTAAACTCTCCAGAGTTATTGCAATGGTAAAAACCAGATTTCTTATATCACGTGAAGGCGTACTACTTGATTCATCAGTTAAATATCTAATTTTCCTCATATGTCCCTTGTATATGTGCTGATCACTTCCATTCTCTTAGAACAACAAACAACAATAACAATAGATTAGTTATAGCTAATATTTATGTTTTACTATATTCCAGAAATTTTGCAAGAGCTGAAAACCTGCTTCTTACTCTGCCCATGCAAATTTCCAGGGAAAATTCCTTTTTAATAGGAGGATGCTTATAGAAGGTTCTCTGCTCTCCTCTTGACATCCCTCACTGGGGAACAGGGTCACCATTGGTGAGTTAGTGGTCTTACAGGGTACTGGCCATTTCCAAGGAATTTAAACAGGTACTTTCTCCATAAAGAACTTTCCAACTAAGTTTTCCTTCTGTTTAACCACCACTTGGCTAGATAGGCTATTAACTATTGTCTCTGGAAACCACTCAATTTTCAGACAACATCATGTCTGTTATCTTTCAAAAGGAGCTCCTATGTGCTAATATGCAATACTTGCATTTGATTCCATTCACTCTCATGATAAATCATTTTCTCTTTTAGTAAGCTAACCACACTACTTCTGGTTACAATAAAGAAATATTGTTGGAAAACTTAGCACACAAAATACTCCAGCTATCTCTTAAGAAAGATTCTAAGGTATGTATGTGAATATTAAATAACTATTTTAAATTCAAGTCTTTTTAACAATATATATTATGTGCACAGACAACAAAGGAAAATATTTGGGAAAACTGAACACTTTATAAATAAATCAATGCATGTGTCTAAAATAGATTTTATTTTTACTTTAAGTTTGTTCTATTTATTTTTATGTTGTCTACATTTCTTTTTTTACACAGAAGTATAATTTCAAGATTGAAGTATAAGGGCTTGAGCTGGAGTAATGGCCACCTCAATTCCAAAACCTTATACCAAAGATG
Source organism: Avahi laniger (assembly GCA_963575035.1). Taxonomy (NCBI): domain Eukaryota; kingdom Metazoa; phylum Chordata; class Mammalia; order Primates; family Indriidae; genus Avahi; species Avahi laniger. Next base: position 1,430 of record CAUYSK010095565.1, on the reverse strand, counting down.
CAATTTGACTGTTGAACTGGTTCTGCTAACTTCATAACTCAAAGAACAAATCTTATGCAGGTTTAAGCCATCATGGCTAATTCCCAATTTCTATTTAAATGATGAACTCATGTACCTTATTAGGTCATGACTGAAAACGTAGTAATATTAAATTTACTAGATAAATCTCTGCTACTCTGACTAGCTCAGCAATTAATTGTGCAAAATCCAGTATTTAATATCTCTCTTTTTTTAAAAAAAGATCCAATAATTCCCTGGAAGTTCTTCATCTTATCTATTAATAGAATCAGGTTTGATTGTTCTGTGTTAGTGTCAGGACTCACAAATCACAAACCTTTTTACATATCAAAAATATTTTATGTTCCTGTGATTATACAATAATTTATCTTGCTAATTACCTATTATGAAATATTTGTTGTAATTTTACATTTTTAATATTATAAATTGAGCCAAATGACCATTGCACTGATTAGCAATCGTCTGGGATGGAGATCTTTGGAAAGGTCACTTTATCAATTTGTCCCTTCCCACCTGCCAAGTGGCAGGATCCTAGTCTTTATCTTTCCTAGGTCTCGTTCAGCCAAATAGTCCTGCTTTGTCCATTATTTCTCTCTCTCTTTTTTGCCTTGTCATCTCCTATGTTTTGACATGACTGACGACCTACCTGTGTGACCTCAGTGGTGATACTGTCAGCCTTTGCGACTACCTTTTGACATTCTTCATCAAGTGGACTGCTAATATCATGGTCACCTCTCCCCTGAATTCCAGACACATGTGTCACACAGTTTCATCTACATCTTCACTGGTTTTATAAAAGGTATCTCAGTATTAATTTAAAATTCTGATTCTTCTCTCCCACAATCTTCTTCTCCCACACCTAAGGGAATGAATGGCAACTCTATCTTTGCAGTTGTCTAAGTCACAACCTTTTGGGGCTACCAATGGCTCACTTTATCATATACCTCATATCTAATTGCTCAACATATTGTGCTATATCAACTTTTTTATTGATACATAATAATTGTATATATTCATGAGGTACATGTGATATTTGTATAAATACATACAATGCATAATGGTAAAATCAGGGTATTTAGGATATACATCACCTCAAATATCTATCATTTCTTTGTGTTGGACACACTTTAAATCTTCTCTTTCTAGCTCTTTTGAAGTATACAATAAATTATTGTTAGCTGTAGGCACCCTACTCTGCTATCTAATACCAGAACTTATTCTTTTTATCTAACTATGTGTTTGTACCCATTAAACAACTTCTCTTTATTGCCCTCCTATCCTTCCCAGGTTCTGTAACCAACATTCTATTCTCTACCTCTGTGAGATTAACTGTTTTAGCTCCCACATATGAGTGAGAACATGTGAAGTTTGTCTTTCTGTGCTTAGCTTGTTTCTCTTAACATAATGACCTC
>CAUYSK010095561.1:0-34155 GCA_963575035.1 Avahi laniger | reverse complement strand
TTTTTTTTTTTTGTTTTGAACCAGAGTCTCACTCTGTTGCTTGGGCTAGAGTGTCGTGGAGTCAGCCTAGCTCACAGCAACCTAAACTCCTAGGCTCAAGTGATCCTCCTGCCTCAGCCTCCCGAGTAGCTGGGACCATAGGCATGTGCCACCATGCCCGGCTAACTTTTTCTATATATATTTTTAGTTGTGCAGCTAATTTCTTTCTATTTTTTTTAGTAGAGACGGGGTCTCGCTCTTGCTCAGGCTGGTCTCAAACTCCTGAGCTCAAATGATCTGCCCGCCTCGGCCTCCCAGAGTGCTAGGATTACAGGCATGAGCCACCACATTCGGCCCCAATCTTGATTTTTTAAAAGTCCCCTAATTTCTTCAATCTTTCCTGAACTCTAACCACTTTATAGGGTTTACAACCTTGCGTAACTCTAGTTTTCTCATGTGTTATGTTAAGTACTAGACAAACATGAGCATGACCATTAACATTTCTGCAACTTAATTAGCTGTTGAAGGTCTGACTGATTCCCAGAGTGTACACAGCTTCTCAAATCAAGTGGGATTTATGGGGAGAAGGTTTCTGTCAATTATGGGCAAATTTGATTTTTAAAGCATTTATCTAAGACAATTTGCTCCAGAATGTCTATATATATCCTATTTGGGGGTCTACCCAAAGATATCTGTCAATTCTCCATAATTCATATGTGCATTTTCCAGGTTTATGAGCCCTTGCCTATAACAGTTAGATGTTACCTGCTCAGATGTGTGAACATCAGCAAACTTACTGGGAAGTTAGAACTATGTGAAAGGAAGGACAATCATTCCTACAAGAAGGTTCCCTTCTGCTCAAGTGGGCTGGGGCCCTGGGTTTATTCCTTAAGGAAATTTGCTCTCTGGGAGAAATACAACCCAATCATGCTCAGCCACAAGTTAAGAGCCTTAAAGGGAGAGACCAGGTCTTATTTATCTTTACATAAAAACCCATGGTATTTCACACTCAACTGTATATAAAAGTGTTTTCGATATACCATCTTTGAGTCTGAAAAATTCTCATGAGAAAGGAATTATTGTTCTCATTTTACACGTAAGGAAACTGAGATATCTAGAAGTCAAGTGACTCACATAAGATCCCATAGCTGACAAATGGTATGATTCAAACCATTTGTTTGAATCATACCAGGATTTCTAATGCCAAATATGAAGGTCTTTTTGGAGCACTTTGCTGTGTAATACAAGGCCTGGGATGCCATATGCCTTCATGAGCTTCTTGCTGAGTTGAATTACCTTTGGCTTCTATTATTCATGTCCAGTGCTCCCCTTCCTCAGCATAGATGACAAGGAGTGGATGATGGGCTAGTCCGTGTCAGCTAAAGTCTTGTGCCAAGAAGATCAAGGTCATTGGTTCACCTCCCAGAACACTTTTGTCTCAGGATGGCAGTAAGCTTAGTCCCAGTGATCCAGGCCACTCCCCTAATCAGGCATTTGCCTGTGAGTGCCATGATCAACACCAGGGAATGGGCGGATGAACTGGGAGAGCGTGGGGAAAGTCCATCACTAATTCTGGGGGGAATGAGGAAGAAAATCTTATTATTAAATATTTCTATCTTTTGCCCAGGAGAAGGGACAGAGAGAATCACTAGAGGTAGCCATAGAAGGCTCTGGGTTGGTATTTGTGGAGTTGAATTCAGTGACTTCAGCGGATCTGGCCCAGAAAGGCTTCATGGAGGAGGGGGTGAGACAGGCTGCAGGGAGAGAAAGGGCTGGGAAGAGACAACCAGCTGGGAGGTCCAGTCCAGCACCAGCGAGGCCTTCAAATAGAAAGCCACAGGGGACACTTTCTGCCAGAGGTAACTTGAAAACTTTGAGGAGTAGGAAAATTTCATGGTTCTGGTGGCTAAAGTTAAAACTCAGAACCCCAAACAAAGCCTTCACGCAAGTTCTCCTCTTGCACTCCTACAACTGAGCCTATGGTGCTGACAAAGAAGCATATACTTAAAAACCGCAGAGCTCTTACTGCAAGAATTTTTATAAATCCAATTCAATAAATACCGACTGACGGGCTTGTTTTGCATCCACTGCTACACAGGGCCCTGGGGTTGGGATTCATGAAGTCTCTGCCCTTACGATATCATCCAAGGAATGAAATGATTGTAGTACACCACACAAATCAAGCAAAAATAAGTACTACTTAGTAAATGTGTTTTAGGAATTTAAGGGGAAAAGTTAGCTATGGCCAGATTCCTTTGGAAGAACTTCATGGGAGGGGTCTGAATTGGGCTTTGAAGAATTGGTAGGCTCTGAATCTGAACACAGCAGTAGAAAGAGGTTTATCTCCTGAATCCAAGGCCCTACCTATGTCCTCTAGGCCCGCCTTACTATTTCAGCCATTGCTGCAGCAACCAGCTGTGAGCAAGCAAAACCTGGCAGCACCATCTCTTTGGGTGCAATGAGCAGCACCTGCCTTCTGTTCCCAGCTTCTCTGCTGCCACCGCCTGCAGGAACCTGCTTGGCCATTCTGATACACATTCAAACCTGAGAGCGTGTGGGAGTTAATACCCAAAGGACAACACTTGATCAATGAACAGCAGAAGTTGGTGGATTAATACTTCTCTCTTCCACTCTACAGGCTGCCAAGCCTGAGATGCATTCCACAGGGCTCTTCAGAGCCTCCTAAGTAGAATTGATCTCTGGTTGCCCACAGTGATGATCAGATAAACAAAGTAATTGCGAACTGGCTTCTCTTCTTCCTTATTTCAACCCTCACGACCCCAAATGTCCTAATCCTACTCCTCAGCATCACTCCCCCAAATCAACCACCTGTACACAAGCCCTTGTTTTGGAGGGAATGTGAACTGAGGGTAAAAGCGAGTGTGTTGCTTTTTCCCTACATCCCTGAAAAATAGCTGAGACAGGGGAAAGTCAAGCCACGTGGCACAGGGAGGGAGGCGCAGATTCTCTTTAGCACATCTCCCAAGCCTCTGACTGGCTCCTTCCTTTTAATCAGTCCTCTGAGGACTTCACTTAGAGCCACCAGGCATCTGCAGAGAGCTCCCTGAGGCCTGCGTGGTGGGGAGCCTCCCACCTATGTGACAGGTGGGCACCTCAGTGAGGGCAAAGCAGCTCCTCCAGACATCTGTGAAAGCCCACGCCCAGGACTGCAGGGAGGAAGAAAGCTGGCCCTCACCTGCCTGCAACACCCTCCGTGGGACTCCTATCCACATCTCCCTCTGTTAGTCCCCAGATCTCAGCACCCTGCTGGGATCTTCCCAGAACCCCCAGCCCGTCCCCAGGTTGGCACTTGCTCGGGCCGCAGATACCCAGCTTTCCAGACCACTCAGCCCAGAGTGTCTTCAGCAGAAACCCTGCTCAGAAGGGCCACCAGGCCAGCTCCTGATCTTGGCAACGGTCTGGACTCTTTCTGAGTGTAGACCATGTCGAGTTTTGTGCCTTACAAGGGAAGTGTTGATGACAAGAACTTGGAGAGGATCTAAAGCAACCAAAGGGATATGAGTTTGAGAAACAGCTCTAGGCTGCACGTCTAGAGGGGGAACTTTGGTGAAAAGGCAAGATGTGCAGGGACACCCACGGGGCCCCAGGAGAGGGCATGGCACGAGAGCCTGAGGCGAGACAGAACTTTCCCATGCGAACACTGTGAAGACCTTGAACGTGGTGAGGGGGTGGGAGCAGGAGGGTTGTCAGGGAGAGGAAAGAGAGGAGGATTACTAAGTCATTTTCTCTAGTGATACTAAAAGGAGTTTAGATAGTTTAAGGATGGGAGAAGCAATGCTCAGAGTCAGTGGTGGGGGTGGGCTTGTTCTCCTCAGCAATCTCTTTGGCACCGAGTGCCTCCCATGAAGGCTAAATGCTACCCCTGTGCACTTGAAGGCACAGGAAAGTGAAAGGGAAAAGGAGGAGGCCAAGCGGGCAGCAGGGAAGGAAAGCTGAAAGAATGAATCAGTAATTGCTGTGTGTACACGTCAGTGTCAGCACGGTCTGCCCACCTGCAGTCATCCTTACGAGGTCTTCCTGGTCCCTGATATGGGACTCTCTTCAGGGAAGCAGTATGGCCTAGGGTTAAGAACATTGGCCTTGGAGTCAGACCCAAGGGTCTCAGAGCTGGTTGTGTGCAGACTGAAGAACCCTCGCTTGACAAGTACTTATCCTCTCCAGCCTCAGTTTCCTCATCTGGAATAGAAGCTTCGTGATGACAGGGACTCTACCTGCCTTATTCATAGTAATGTCCCTAGAGCACATGGCAATATATATTTGCTGAATGAATAAATACATCTATAAAATGGGAATAACCTGATTACTACTCGAGAGACAATAAAATATGGTGCTGAAAAGCATGGACACCAAAGCCAGACTCCTGGCTTCGAATGTAGTCTCAGCCATTGCTACTTCCATCCCTGTACCGTTGGCAGGTTGGTGAATCTGCCCAGGCCTCTCCGCATCTCAGTTTCCTCAGTGTAAAATGGGGGTAATAACAGCACACCTACTTCAAAAGGTTGTGCTGAGGCTTAAAACAAGTTAATGTATATGAAATGCATAAAATAGTGCCTGGCTATATATTAGTTAGCTATTGTTATTGTTAGAAGGATTAATCAACAAAATCCAGAAAAAGGCTTAGCATTTCATGTTGTTCTGTGTATTTCTGAACTATTCAACTCTCTTATGATAAAATATAATCGGGTATTGTTATTGAATATTTTTAAATGCATAATACTTTTAAGGAGTTAGCTCATCACCTAGTGGGAGCCACCACACAAGCTCTCACTAAATGCTAGCTATTGCTGTTGTTGTTATTGCCATTGTTATAAAAATAATCGCTCTGATCTTACCAGGTCTGCAGGCTGATAATAAAGCCACAGGTTTGTCCTCAAGATCGACTTGGAGTAGGAGCAGGCAATGGCAGGCTGTAACTGAAGAAGGATCCCCAGGAAAACTGCTATTGGCATCGACTAGGATGAGAGTAGTGGGAACTGAGTAAGTCGTAATGTTTAGCCGCAGGCTAGAGAGACAGACTTGAACAGGAGAAAAACAGTGCCTTGAAGAAGAACATACGCTGGGTGGAACTGGTTGTAATACACCAGACCAATTTCTCCTTTACAGTTCGTAACTTCCATTCCTAGTCAGAGGGGCTGGTTCAATTCCTCAAGAAGTATTTATAAAACTTCTACCGTTTTTTTTTTTTTTCAGCGCTGTCCTCAGGGTTGTGGGAAAAAGAAAAACGATACAGGGCAGGAGTGGTCTGGTATGGCTTTCTGAGGGTGAAGGGTCTTGATTTGATCCTGGAAGGCTTGGTATAATCTAAACAGACGGGGGTGAGGAATGGCATCGAGGAAACTCTTAGAAGCAGAGATGAACCTGGCTTTTATTTTATTGATTTGTCAATGCATCGAACAAACTTTTTTTGAAATATCTATTACGTGCTCGAAAGATGAATAAGACATCCTTCCCTCAAACAGTTTGTAGTCTAATGGGAGGGGCTGACACATACAGAAAAATGTCTATTCCAGCATGAGAAGGGTAACAACAAAGGTACGTGAAAAGCAGCATGCAGAAGGCATCATTCCTCTGGACAACGAGCCACCGGCTCAGTGGATGCCAGGGAGCCGAGGGTGCTGCAGGCACCAGGGACGTAAGTGCAAAGGCTCCTTACGAGGAGCACTGAGGGGCACTCTGGTGGGAAATAAGGTAGTTAGATGGCTGGAGATCAGATCATAAAGGCACTTTGAGGACAGTCTATGGAATTTGGGCTTTATCCAGAGGACAGGGCGATCACCGAAAGGTTTCACAGGGAATGGCATATCACATTTGCATTTTGGAAAGGTAATGATAGCAATGTCTTACATTATTTACACTGTTTAGGGCCAACCGTGATTTATAAGCATTGAATCTCATGATAACCTTTTCCATCTCCAGAGAGATGCACAAACTTGCCCAAGGTCAGTCAAGTAGTAAGGAGCAGAATGAAGATGTTCTGTCTCCAGGGCCAAACTCATAATGCTTACACTCCACTACCTCTCTGCAGCGTGGAGGAGGGAGGGGAAGGGGGTGGCCAGGGAAGAGGCAGAAGCCAAAGTCAGAATAAAAATAACGAGGCGGGATCTAAAGCAGTGGGGGTGAGAATACAGAGGAAGAAACAGAATCCAGAAATGTTCGGCAAGTAGGCTCCACTGGACATCGTGATTGATTAGACGGGGAGAAAAGCAGAGGTAGGCAAGAATGAGACCAGTGGGAGGAGCTACAGGAAGTGAAACAGAGGATGAGTTGGGGAAGCTGTGGGACTTGGAGGTGCGGGTCCCAGTGGGGCGTGGGGTCGACTCAGCTGGAGCCCAGGGGCCAGGAATGGGCCAGGGACTAGGCTGGGCAATCTGACCGATTGGCTGGGATGGGGAGGGCAGATCAGATTGCAGGCAGCCGAGATGACAGAACAACTTCAGGACTGGAGGGCGAAGACTGAGGAGGCACCGAAGCCCTGTGACTAGGGAAGCCACACGGTCAGGAACAGATTTTTAAATGTCAAGTCTTAAACTAAAACATCTGAGAACTAAAATGGAACTTTATTTGAACCCCCATTCCAGGCTGTGGTGAAAACAACACTCCCGTCAGGATGGGCCAGCACTCCATGCTCAAGGTGGAGACCATGTCCGGGGGTGCTCAGCAGGCTCTGGGGAAGGTCCTTGGCCGCTGTCACCCTCATGCCGGCACCCTGCCTGGGACGTCTTTGTTCCTGTAGGTCTGGGGCCTGCTCCACGAGGGCCTGGTCTGCGGCGGTGAAAGGCCGGGACCCCAGTGCTCACAAGCACTTATCTCTGCCCTGTCCCTCACACCCCTAGTCCCTGAAAGGTGAAAGGCGAAAAGAGATGTTGGGAGGTGAAATGGAAGTGGGAAATGTCATTCACATCTTGAAATATTATCCCGCCGATTGAATGAAAGTTATATTTTGGGAAAACCAGTTCACAACACTGGACAAGGTCTAATGGGGTAGGGAGAAGACAGAGGAAAAAGGAGACCAATTCGGAAACCAGCGCAGTAAGGGCAAGGCTGTGCAGGGCTATGTAACTCACAACGCACTTCCGCCTCCCGTTTGATCCTCAGGGCTGCTCTGTGAGTTGCTCTCATCATCTGCATTTTACAGAGAGGGCATCCGAAAGAAGCTATACAAATTAGACAAAATCATCTGGCTAGCAAATTGAAGAGCTCAGGCTTGAAACCTTGGTCTTCTGATGAAAACCTCTGAGAGAAAAAAGAATCCCTTCTTCCAGTGCCTTCATCAGCCGCTGCACGTCCCGCAACATCGAGTTGCCCCTCTGGGAATAAGGTGCTCCAGACATCAGAGCCTGAAGGTGCTGCGTTCGGAGGCTCTGTCTTCAGAGAAGATTCCACTGGGAAACAAGGCTGCACTGCCTTAAAGGATTCCTCTGGGCTTTGGAAGGGACTTCCCACAGGGAGCTGCTTCCAATCACACCACGTGGAGCCTTACACGGGGCCCCTGTTTTAACTTAACTGTCGAGGCACAGTATAAAGCCAGCTCCGAAAATGATCCTCTGATTCACGCCGAATGAATCGCTGGTACACACTGTCAGAATTTAAGAGGCAGGTGTAGCTCCCCTGATGCTTTGAATAGGAACTTGCTCAAATCATGTAGCCTCTCTAGGAACAGTTTTTCAAAAGAGTGGTTTATAATTTTTTATCTGTAGCGGCAGCGAGGGGGTGGATTCAGGGGAAGAAGGAGGAAGTACTGACAGGAGAGGCAGGGAGCGAGATGCCATCCTGGATCAGAGCTTCGAAGATCAAAGGAGAGGGATGATCCTCACCTCCGGAGATGAGAGGCTGGGAGAGAATGCCTGTGAAGGTAAAGGAAAGAAAGAAATTAGATGTGGGAGGTGGAGCCTCTCTAGAGAGAGAAGCAGAAGAGAGTTCTGTTTCTCCAGATGAGAGCTGGTAGTCAAGGCTTCCTGGCCCCACCACCATCCTCTGCAGGGACCTCCAAGTTAGCCAGACCGTGGCTCCTGGTTGCCCATCCTTGCCCTTCTTCTGCCCCACTGCACCCCTCCTTCCTCCCTTTCTACAGCTTATGCATCCCAATGTCCATACATTCGCTCTTTCTGAATAGCCATCCACCCTTTGCTCTACCTCATTGATCAGAATCAAATTTAAATGCCAAATGCCCCGCAAATCTGACCTGAACTTCCAGCTCCCGGTGGTTCCTACTGCCTACACCTGTGGTCCTCGAAGCCTAGCAGGCATCAGAATCACCTGGACGGCATCTTAAAACACAGGTTGGCAGGACCCCAGAGTTTCCGATTCAGTAGATCTGGGACAGGGCCTGAAAATATACATTGCTAACAAGTTCCCAAACGATGCTGATGCTTATGGTCTGGGGATCGCTAACCTATACCACCACTTAGCCTTCATCACGCACTGCCCTGTGTTGATACCTTAACTGAGCATCCAGATGAAGCTGTGAACAATTCAAAGGCAGTGATGTAGGCGGTACTGGGCTCCTCACAGAAGCAGCTAGCATCCTCAGAGCAGGTACCCAAACCCAACGTAATTTATTAATTGTTGTGCAGGGTTAGTATTGATTTTAGGTAAAATTAAGAAGTAGGCAGTTTGTCCACAGGAACCTTCCACTTTCCTCTCCATAATTCCTCAACCAATTTCCGTACCTCCTCCAGGCTGACCCAGGCCCCAAGTAAACACAGGCCTGCTCTAAATACCTGCAGTTCTCCCGCCTGTCCCTCGAAATTTACAGGAAATTCTTTTAAGAAGTTGGACTGAGAAGGACAGAAGTAAGGTAAGGCAGTAGCTGCAGAGGGGTGTGAGACACCAGAAGGCTTTTTTTATCTTGTTCATGTGAGAGAGAGTTGAGCTTATTTAAATACTGACGGAGAGAAGCCTGCAGAGGGGGAGGGGTGCCCGCAGGGGAAAGAGGAAGCCCTAGAGAGAGGGAGGTCTCTGGGAGGGAGGGTGGGTGGGGTCCAGAGCACAGGGAGAAGGATTAGCTTCGACAGGAGCAGGGACACCTCTTCCATTGTAGATGGAGAAAGGAAAGGATGGGTTTAGATGCCGGAATAATGAGGCTTTAGACTCTGGGTGACTCCTAGCTCCAACATCTTGTGATTCCATGAAATTAAATTGCCACGGTGTCAGTGGCTTAATATGTCACCTCTCCTTGGCAGAGCTTTAACCCAAAGAAATGAATCTTTCATGAGAGACACTCAGGCTACCGGGAGGCCTGCCAGTGGGGCCTCAAGGCCCCCCTAGTGGCCTCAAATACCTGCTATCCTGTGCTTCGTGTGGGTGGGATTGGGAAAATGGGATAAATATATCCAGCTGTGACAATGTAAGGCCTAGAGCAAGGCCACAGAGCTAATAAGTTCTGGAGCCAGATTTAAAACCCTGCTCCATCTGACCCCAGCAGTCATCTGGCCCACCCATTCACACTCATTCTCTGATCACTTGAAATTGTGAGGAAGGAGTGGAAGTATTAAGAAAGCTTTTTCCTAACCCCCAGAATGGAGACTTGGGGTGCCATGCTCCTTCCCAGACCCACACAGCCATCTGGGGCTCTGAGAAACACCTGCTGGTGATAGGAATAATACCAGCAATGACAGTTTATCCAGTGTCTTCTCAATTAAATTAGCATGCAAAGTGCCTGCTACGTAGTTCCAGAACCTGGATCATAGGAAAAGCTCAATAAATGTAAGTTGTCTTCATCATCTTCCTCTTCTTCTTCCTCCTTCTCATTATTACCATCTTTACTACGTGCCAGGCAGCATGCTAGGTACTTCATATATTTATTTTTTAAGACTTTATGTTTTTCCTGATTACAAAAGTAATAAATGGTCAGTATTGAAAAATTCTAACAAGAAATGCATCACATAAGAAGTCCAAGTGTAGTGTGCTTGAAAGAGAGAAAGCACTGAGTTCCAGCAGCCTGTGTTATATCCTGGCTCCTAACACTAATTGTGTGATCTTGGACATGTTATTTAACTCTCCTGTTCCTCAGTTTCCTTGTTTGTTAAATGAGGGCAATATTAGTTCTTGCATCATAGAATTCTTGGGAAATTTAAATAAGATGATATATACATAAAGCAATGAGCACAGTGCTTGGAACATAGTACACAGTCAGTATAAAGTGGTTATTATTGATATTATTATTGTTGTTTTTATTAAATTCCCCATAATCCACATCTCAGAAGTAACCAATATTGATAGCTCATTGCATATTTTTTTCAGATTATATATGTATATTTTTATGGGATCTAAAAATATGTAAATTATTTCACATCTTTGTTCACACAATGAATATTATGGATGATTCTCAAAATAGCCGTAAAATGTACATAGTGATACACATTTTGTCTCCATTACTCCCTCTAAGGCTGCCTCTTCCTCATCCTAAATGTTCAAAGGAAACCTCTGAAGGCTGAAGTGTAGGGCATGGGTCAGCAACCTTTTCCTGCAAAGGACCAGATAGAAATAGTTTAGGATTTGCAGACTATATGGTCTCTGTTGCAGCTACTTAACTCTGTGGTTGTAGTGTGAAAGCAACCATGGACAATATGTGAACAAATGAGAGTGGTTATGTTCCAATAAAATTTTTTTGGAGGCCGGGCACCGTGGCTCATGCCTGTAATCCTAGCACTCTGGGAGGCCGAGGAGTGAGGATCACTAGAAATCAGGAGTTGGAGACCAGCCTGAGTAAGAGTGAGATCCTATCTCTACTGAAAATAGAAATATTAGCCAGGCATGGTGGCGCACGCCAGTAGTCCCAGCTATTCAGGAGGCTGAGGCAAGGGAATCACTTGAGCCCAGGAGTTTGAGGTTGCTTTGAGCTAGGCTAACACTACAGCACTCTAGCCCGGGCAATAGAGCGAGACTTTGTCTCAAAGGAAAAAAAAACTTTATTTCAAGATTGAAATTTGAACTTCCTATAATTTTCAGAAGTCACGAAATATCTTTTGATATTTTCCAACCACCATTTAAAAACATAAAAAACATTCTCAGCTTGCGGGCTGCACTGTACAAAAACAGGTAGCAGGCTGGATTTGGCCTGCAGGTCACAGGGAGCAAACTAGCTTGCTATTCTGGAGCCTGGTTGAAAATTAGAGGGGCAGTGAAGTATAGCGGTAACATCTTAATACAACCTTCCTGCCTTCTCAGTGGGAAGGGCCTTTTCCTCCCCTTGAGATGCACGATCCCACCAAACCAGTTAAAATCCTACTCACCTGTCAAGGTTTAGATCAAATGCCACATCCTCTGTAAAGTCTTCCAAAAATTCTCCTAAAGAATTAAAAGCTGTTCCCTCCCCAGAGTCCTCTTAGCACTTCTTTTATAGTACGTACTAAATATTGTATCCCTGCTAGGCCTCAAACTCCCTGTGCATTCAATTTATTCGCTGTGCAGCCGGAACTAGCACGGTGCTTGGCAACTGGGAAGGACTGGGCTGAACCACTGAGCTTCACTTTCGCTCTGTTGGGTGCAAGGAAAAGGGACCCATTAGAGCCATTCTGGGGGAGGGAGGAAGGGGTGTTATTTAGAATCGGGAGCATCTTAAGGGACCTAAATTCAGGAAGCCTCCACCAGAGCTGCTTATTTCTCTCCTCTTTCCCTCTCTGTCTCTTTCTCTCATCACATGGATTCTCATTTCTACCTCTCCGAGTAGGTCTATTTCATTACTTTGTTGTTGTTTTTTTCCCTCAGCGGTCATCTCAGTTCAAGAGCTAATAGAGATCAACTAGCTTCTGGGAGTCCTGCTTTGAAATTTCTGGGAGAGAGAATCTGATCGGCCAGGGGAACTGGCTGCACAGTATAAGCTTAAGTGCAGAAGCTTGACTGAGTGGGTAGTCCAGGGATGTTTTCCCAAAATGTAGGGAATGCGTTAAGCAGACACTTCAAAATGCCTATAATACTTGCTGGCTTCATTTGTTTCGTGATGGCTCGTGTCGTGGTTACTGGCCTACATCCTTCTCTCTCTTCTCCACTCCTTAGACAGCATGCTCTTTTAGAACAGGGACAAAGTCTTACTCATTTTGGTGTCCTAGCAAAATGTTTTGACACACAACAGGTGATAGTAAACACTTACTGAACTGAGTGAAAAACAACACCTTCTCTTCAGCCTTTAATGCATCTTTCATCTTTATGAAAGATATACTTTCCATTGCTAAGCAAAAGAAGTGACATAAAATATAAATTTCCTTTTCTTAGCTTCAGTACTGTTTTTTATTAAATTGTCTTTAGCTCAGATAATTGCATTATTTCCATTTTAGGTTTTCTGAGGTCAAATAACCTAGGTCCAGATGTACTATGAATGCGACTATAATAGTTTCAGAGCAATTATCTCCTTCCTGATCTGTAGGGCGGAACAACTTGAACTCTGGAGCCCAGCTGGTGACAAATCCTTTTAATGCATACCCTTCTCAGAATCAGTCTGAACTGAACTCAAGACTAGGTTGAGCAGAGAATTACTTAGCTGTGGCTAGCAGCCTAGGTAGCTGTTACCTATGCAGGCTTCTAAGAGTGGCTAAGTGCCCCAGATCACACCTGAATCCCTCTGTCCATTAACCAAGGCCAGGATAAGATCATGTTCAATATTACTGCGGCAGCCAAGGTCAATTAGGAGAGGCAGTCTCTTTCCTGGCTGTTTCTGAACTGCCTGAGAGTTTCTCTCCATAGTTTATTACATCTCCTCTGATCTGCTCCCTTGGGGGAGAAGTTGGCTCATTGTTTACCAAAACCAGTGGCTCCCACCGGTAGCTGTGCTGCCTCTTTCTGCTCTGATGAGCTGTAAGCTTCAGGCAGAAGCAAATCTCAGGGAAAGGGCATTACAAACACAGCCCAAGGCAAATGTACCGTGTTCTAGTTTGTGCCTTCCTTGACTTGGCTAACCGATTCCTAAGGCCTTTCTCAGGGTCTTCTAAGCTCCTTTCCACGTGCTCATTATTATTATTATTTTCTTTTTGAGACAGGGTCTTGCCCTGTCACCTGGGCTAGAGTGCAGTGGCGTCATCATAGCTCACTGCAACCTCAAATTCCTGGGCTCCAGGGATCCTCCTGCCGCAGCCTCCTGAGTAGCTGGGACTGCAGGTGCACGCCACTATGTTCAGTTAATTTTTTCTATTTTTTGTAGAGATGGGGGTCACACTCTTGTTCAGGATAGTCTTGAACTCCTGGCCTCAAGCGATCCTCTCACCTCGGCCTCCCAAAGTGCTAGAGTTACAGGCGTGAGCCACTATGCCTGGTCTCGACATCCTCATTAGAAGGAAATGGGGACAGGAAAAAGTGACTTTTCTGTCCCACTAAAATGTCAGTAGTATTCTTACACATACACTTTGTTCATAATAGATACTCTTAAGACTTTCATATATGGTATACTAATAATGTACAATCAAAGCTGATCTTCCTCGCAAGAGGACTGTGAGTGTACACATATATGTCATGTCTCTTAATGAAATGCAGAGAACTCCAACTTATCATTGCTTAACCCATTTAAATAACAATTATAAATATGAATCAAATGCATATGAACTCAAGCAAATCTCTTTGACTATCCTTTATCACTTAATCAGGATCCTTCAAAAGCATTTCACAAGACTTTTGCGACAATTAGAGCTTTTTTGAAAAGTGGCCCAGAAAAAGACAATAATAACATTGCTTAAAAAAACGCTTTAAGATCTTGGGGAATTGAGTCTGTTAGCCAATTCCAGAATGATTATCCTCTCAGCCTACCCACATGCGAGTCCATTCTCTGGATTTATTATTGTTTAAAAAGAACAAAGATGTCGTGTTCATTTATTCTGAAAGAGAGGGGAATTTCTATTCCTCACTGCAACAATGGGCTGGGTTTACCTGCCACCTTTCCCAGGAGTTCAATAATGTGAGCCTCTTATTAACACAAATTTTTAAGTTAGTGTGTTCCCTTAAACATTTTTGCCTATAAAAATTATAGTTCTCAGTTTTCTACCCATCCCTTAACGTTTTGGGAGAAACATGTTACAGTGTGTGGATTGTCCAGATGCCTTGTTCTTCTTTTTTCTGTGATGGAACTTTTGGTTACTTAATGCCCTTTATTGACCTGAAGCTCAGCTGAAAAGAGAAGAAGATGAAATTTAAACTAATAATTTTTAAGTCCTAAACCATGAGTGTGTCACCATGCTTTTTGGAGAGGCTTGAACTCTACCGTGAATTACTTTGAGGGGTCTTTTAAAATGATATTTTAAAATAATAATATCATTTCTCTGAGATGTCCTCTATAGAAAATATTTTCCTTGAGTGTTTATGGTTACAGACTAACAGTTCAAGAGGTAACCTAATAAAGGCAAAACAAATGATGATAATTAGTATATTGCTTCAGTTATCTGTGGGTCAGAAAAATCGATGTCAAGATAGACAAATAAAACAGCAGTTAAGAGCAGGGGCTTTGGGTCAAACAGAACCAGGTTCGAGCCCCTTATATTTATGAACTGTGTGACCTTGGACAAAGCACTTACTCTCAGCAAGGCTGTAAAATGAGAACCAATATAACATCTAACATTTGTTTATGACTTTTTATGTGCTGGGCACTGTGCTAATTATGTCACATGCATTCATTATCTCATTTCATCCCCAAAATAATCCCATGAGGAAGGTACTATTAATATCTTCATTTTACAAGTGAAGAGATCGAAGCTCAGAAAGGTTGAATAACGTGTTCAAAATCACAGAGTGGCACAGCATTGAACTCAATGCTGTCTCTGTCTGGCTCTAGAGACCAAGTTCATAAATACCGCATTACATCGTGCCGCTGTAGTAGTACTCTCCTTACAGGGTGAGCTGTGAGGGTTAAATGACATAATGCATGTAAAGAACATGTCTGGCACTAGTAGGTGCTGTTATTCTCTTTACATATTATTCTTATTATATATCTCCAGCTAATATTTGTATAGCACTTTACTGTTTATAAAGCTCATCTACATGGTAATTTATTGGAAACTGTGGCTCAGAAAGGTTAAAAGACTTGGCCAAGGTCATTTTGCTTGTAAGCACACTGATATTTTTCAATTCTGGAACGCATCAACTTCACCCTGCCTTTTAATTATTGGGGAGTGCTATGTTTTCTATAATTTATTTCATTAATTATTAGAATAGGTGGATATTTTCAGATTAGGTGAGTTCTAATCTTGTCTACTTCTAATTTGTCGCTTTATCCTGGTAAATCTTGTTTCTTGATTTTCTGCCTGATTCTCTCCTTTATGTCAAGCAATTCACCTTTCCGGAAATGTGGAGGAAAGAGAAGCCACATTCTTTCCACAGTTAAATATATACACGTAGGTAGGTATCAAATTACGAATGGGCTATATTTTTCGTTAATTAATTTGTAAGATGAATGTTTGGAAATCTGAGCATTTTTCCCTTATTTTGATGAAACTGAAGTCTCCTAAGGAGCCCATAGGAACCTATCATGAGCCTGTGCCAGATGCAGGGAAAAGAGGAAAGGGAATGTGGAGAATGATCCAGAAGCACGGATCCCTCCGTTTCTGAACGTCTTTAGCTTTCATGTCTCCTCACCTCCTCAAAGTTTGTCCCATTTCCTAGTGTCCCATATCTTTCTATTGCTCTGAGCAACCTTGAAATCAGGCCTGCCTTACACGGAAGTCTTCTAAGCTCCAAACTATCTACCTGCTTCTCTTATTTTTTCCTCCTCACCCTCCAATCTAAATGGCTATTTGATATGAACTGGGTGTTTGCAGGAAGGTAGACTAATGAAATAATTCACACTAAAATAGGAAAGGCTAATTTCCCTTTTCCCTTATGGAGGTGTTTGCATTTAAAAAAGATTATTAACGTAAGTGAATTTGTAATTGGTGGGTACTCTAGCAGTGAAAAGGCTCTTTCTCGTTCTATTCCTTTATGCCACCACCCTCTCCAACACACACGCTCACATATGTGCCCAAACAGACATTGTATCAGCTACCTGGGCTTCCGAGCTTTTCCTGATCACCAGACAACTATTGGAATGATAGCATTTCAGAGCTGGAAAGGGTTTTAGAGCTAACGTCATTGGCTCACTTCATGTCTGAGGAAACAAGGCTCAGACAGCAAGGCCCAGGTTCACACACTGGTGGGTGTAGAACCAGCACGAGATTCCAGGTCTTCTGCCCAAGAATCTAACATTTTCTTCTACACTCTTTGCTTCACATTTAGAAGTCTTGTAACACAAACTTAGAAACACTCATGCATTGACCTTGTTCGCTTATCCATTTGGATTTTCTTTTTTTCTCTTTCTCTTTAGAGTTGGCAGGTGGAAACCATCAGCGCTAGAGGCAAGAGAGTCTGACCTGGTGTTCCTACCGACATGTTCTGGCCTGGAGGCTTGGCATTCTCTGTCCTCTGCCAAGTGGGACTGTGGAGGAACTAGAACGTTAGAGCCAATTGGGCGCCCTGGTGCATGCTTCCTTCTTCATTAGCTACTCATAGGTGATGTCGTAGGATTTAAAAATACATGTGAAAATATTAGGATTATGATCGCCTCTCTCTTCTTTCTCCCATTGAGCATTTAGATTTTCACTTGAATAATTGGAACCACTTTTTTTTGCTCCCTTAGCAACACAGCATAGTGGTGATCGTGGTCTCCAGAAAGGCAGACTGCCTGGGGCCATATCTCAGCCACCACTTCCTGGCTGAGTGACCTTAACAGGTTACTTAACCACTGTGTCTCAGCTCCTTCATCTAGAAAATAGAAACGCTAATAGTTTATACCTTATGGGGTTAGTATATGCAAGTGCTTAGTAAAAGTTGCCATCATCATCGTTATCATCAATACCTGTGGGTGTTTTTAAGTTTTACTTTTTTTTTGATTTTTAAAACATATTTTTATATTTAAGAAAGGGTAGCTTTTGTAGTCTTAGCTGCCTTTCTCCATTGCCCGGCAATATGAAAATAGTGCAGTCATTAAAGGTTAAGTTGACCCTTTATGCAATTCTTGCCTAGGAGGTCTCATTGTGTATAGTGAGTCACCACCACTTTGCAGTAGATGTGAGTCAGTAGCCTGTTAAAGGGAAGTCAGAAGTTCCCCCGGCTCAAAGTGAGAGGATCCAAACCCAGCCCTGGGGTACAGAGGGAAACAGTGCACTTATATGGCTGACTGGACTTGGAGTGCCATGGAGTAGCTGTGGTAGTCTAGTGAGAGGGCATAATATGGTGAGCAAATGCTGGGGCTTTGGAATCACACAGACCTCAGTTTGATTTCAGCTCTACCTCTATCTTGCTGTGTGACCTCAGACAAGTTACTTAACCTCTCTGTGCCTCATTTCTTATCATCTATAAATGGAGATGGCCTTAATAGAAATTATTTCATGGTATAAATGGGAAAATGCTGAGAATCAAGAAAAGACTCAATAAAAAATAATTAATATTATCATTATCACCACCATTGTCATCGTTAATGGGAGTCAGGACAAACAAGCAGTTCCAGGGATCAAAGATAATGGAGAAGCAAGTTAAGAGAAAACAGTAACAGGAACAAGGACGCGTCTTTGATACGGTGAGTTTTAGGTAGTGACAAGCCATTTAGCTAGTATTAAGTGTAAAAGAAGTCATTAATTTATTCTTACTGCACACCTATGAAGAAATGAGTGACGTGTGTTCACATAATTTCTATTTTGTAGAGGAAGATTCAGAGGAATAGAGTACCAACATCTTCATGCGAAAATATGGGTCTGATTTAGCACTAGTTAGAAGCTGAGCATCCATTCAGATGCTGGTATCTCGGAGTAACTATCCTGGCCTAGGCGGAAGAGGACCTTGTTAGGTCCGCGACTCCAAAACATGCTAAAAATATGAATGTCATGTAATCATCCTGTCCTTCTTCCTGATCGCAACTGGCCCTCCTGATTTCACGCCATCTGCAAATTTGCACATCCTTTGTGCTCCTTTTTGCTTACATTTTATGCCTTTCTTTGCCATCTCATTTACTCCTCATGTTTCAATCTCTGGGCTTCCATTTTTCTTCTTTTTTTAATACAGTGTTGTTTCTCTCTCTCTCTCTCTTTCCACCCCCTCCTTGACACCCTCCACCTCCTCTCTCCACACCAATCAAATTCCTGCTTGCTTCTTGCCATATTCATTATCCTACCTCATTCCCCCCTTATTCCTAGAAAACGGCTCACAGAGACTCACCCTTCCCCCCTCCAACTCACAGGCCCACCCTCCATAAATTCCAGCAGCCTGGCAATCAGTAACTTCAGCATCACTCTTCACAGCTCTCATAGTTTACACTACTTGTTACTACTCTCCTTGCTACTGCTCTCTAGGGTTTCTGCTAAAAAAAAAAAAATGCTTCGCTTTAAAAATATCCTGGGTACAAGTTGAACCTACAGTTAAGTTTACTCGCACATTTACACATTTCATGGTTTTATTTTAACTCGCGGCTTAGGTCTATGCTCAATTATGCAGTGAAGGAAGGGAAGATCCTTAGGGAACCAATTTTTTCTTTAAAGAAGAAAAACCATCTAAACATTCAACAGAAACCCCGGTCCTGAGTCCACCCGCCCACCCTCTCATCTGCCCACTCCTCCAATCTCAAGCTGATGGAGCTTTGCTTTTTCCTTTGTCGGGTCATTTATTTCACTCTTCCTGGAGCTCGGATGGCCTCGAGTATGTGTGTGCATGCACACGTGTGTGGCCACTGCTGTTTTGCCAAAGGGCTCACCTCTCTTCTGCCATTTTACTAGGACACAGGAGGCGGCTCTCGGTTCTCCCTCTCTTTTTCTCCCTGCCCCCAACTCAGCCTGGGCTTTTTCCTGTCTCTTAACTCCACCACTGAGCTGCTTGCGTGTGTGTGTGTGTGTGTGTGTGTGTGTGTGTGTGTGTGTGTGTGAGAGAGAGAGAGAGAGAGAGAGAGAGAGAGAGAGAGAGAGAGAGTGTGTGTGTGTGTGTGTGTGTGTGTGTGTGTGTGTCTGCGTGCGCAGCTAGGCCAAGCCTGCGAGCCTGCCTGTCACTGGAGAGTTTTAGTTTGCATTCAGAAGAAAGGAGGAGGGGAGACAAGAGGGGAGGAGGAAAAGGTGGAGGGGGGAGGAGTGGGGGGGCGCGGAGAAGGGAGGGAGAATGTCTTGTTTGTGGCTTGTCAGCAATTGCTTGAGACAAGCTTCCATGTGTGAAAGCTACTTGGCATGAATGCCTGGGCCATACCAAGTGTCACCGCAGCAAGAGGGGGAGTCAGAAGAAAAACAGATCAGACCAGAGCAGACAATAGGCCCCTAAAGTGTTCCCCCTAAGTTGCTTTGATGTTGTCCTGGTGTCTTGATACCAGGAGGCCAGGGATTGCAGGAAAAGGGTCTTTTTTGTCTTCATTCACTTTCCCCCCTCAGTTTCTGAAATGATTCTCCAGAATTTCTCCTCATAAAAAAGGTAAGAGCCCTAACAATTCCTTCTTCTGTGGCAGGCTTGTTCGCCTGTGCCTGGAAGTGGGGGTCTCATTCCTGTGCTGCTCAGGAGGAGCGCTGAGGTCCTGCGATTGGAGCTCCTGTGTTGCCCCTGGAAGTCTTTCAAGGCGCTCAGGGCTGGGGATGGCCCCTCTTTCTAGGGAACCCCAGTAACACGATCTGTGCCTCTGGGTTGCTGGGGGAGAAGGGGTGGATGGAGAGGGGTGGGAGGAGGGTGTGAGGGTGGAGGGTGGGAGGGAAAAGAGAGAGAGGGGGATAGAGAGAGAGAAGAGAGAGGGGGGGGGCCTGGAAGAGGCAGAGAAGGGCAGAGCCCTCGTTCAGAGAAGCCCCAGCCCGGAGCCCAGGGAGGCCTTGCAAGCTCCCAGCCGTGCGTTCTCAGGCTGAGCCAGGGCCGGCCGGGGCTCCGCCGCCGAGTGACTGCAGAGACTGCATCGAGCTTTGTGTGTGCGAGTGTGCCCGTGGGTCTGTGTGTGTGTGTGTGTGTGTGTGTGGACTTCCCACACACCGCCCTGGCGCGCCTCGATGTGAAGGGGAGGTACCCCAATCTTTCTCACCCAGCCCAGACTCTGCGAGGAGCAGCGGCATGGCAGGCAAGCAGGGAGAGCAAGAGAACTCTGCCACAAGGCGATCCAGAAACTTTTCCCGTCTCGGGGATTTCTCTGGTCGTAGAGACTATCGAGGAGTTGTGGGGTGCCCCCTGCCTCAGTTTCCCCATCTGTGAAACCAAGAGAGCTGATCGGGGATGCTGCATGCCTCCCTGGGGATTTAGCGAAACAGAACCGATCGCTGTGTCTAAAACGCGTGGAGAAATCTTCAAGCTAGAAATGCTGCGGAATCACAAAGTAGAAGTGTTATCATTATTCTTGATCATCGTCATCATGATAATAAAACCATCATTAAAGACACCCGGAGACAAATAGTCCGGGGAGCACAGATCAAGTGTCTGAGCATTTCTAAGGAAACAAAAAGCCTTTTTCCACCTGTTGGCTTCTGTCCTTTTCTCTTGTGCCTTTTCGTTAGATTTATTGGTTGATTTGTACAGAGAATGGGGTGGGAGGGGTTGGGTTTTCCCCTTTCCTCCTCCCCTGTACATATTTTTTTTAAAAAGAAGGTCAATGTAAGATGCTTGAGAGAAAATGTGCCTCCTGTTCTAGTAGTTTATGCAAGACGTTGTGTTTTCTGGCGCTGGGAGGGCTTGCAGACACATCTGTAAACTCTACCTTGGAGGTTAAAGATTTTTATAGTGGCTTTTAGAGATTAAATGAGATTTATTTACCATTGCTGTTTATCAGAGAGTAAATATCTTACTGTGTGTGTACGAGGGTAAGAATGCAAAGGCTGTTTACTCACTGGTGGTTTTGTGGATAGAACCTTTTGCTTTTTAAAGTGACATCTTGAGAGATGGGAGTGGAGAGCTGAAATCCATACCTAACATTCATCTTGTAAACATTTTTTTTGAGGAAAAAAAATGGTTTTTTATTTTCTCGAATTGTGGATTTCCTTTCTTCTGTTCTTACATGGTGATCGTTTTGAGGCTCTGGGTCGTAGCTCTCTCTGAATTCTCTGGGGGAATTCTGCTTTCTTACCTAACTGTGGGTTTTCTGTGACTCTACTACTTGTCAAAAAAAATCTGTAAAAGTCTGGGAGCTGTGCCTCCTTCCATTCTAACTGCAAATGTTTATCAGACTGACTCCCTGTAATAGCTGGAGACTGAAGCAGGGGGCCAGCCCTGGCTGAGAATATTTATGTCCTTCTCATAGAGGCCTGGAAACCTGACTTCTTCTAGATGCGAGAAAGGCTGAAGGAAAGACATTAGTTGACCTGGATCCGGCAAGAAAGTCCCACCATATTTAATGTTTTATTGGAATGGAGGTGTACTTTATATCTTAAAACTTAATTGTTTTCTACTTTGTAGGCAGAGATCTTACTATGGTCTCTGACAAGATTTCAGGATCCAAATATCTTCCTAAAATGTTAGAATTTCAGAACTGCAAGGGAAGAGAAACGTATTTATCATGTTTTGCATGAGGATGCTAAGGCCTAAGAAAGAAGCAATGATCTGAGGGGGCTCAAGGAAGGTGTGGTAGCTACACCTTGGGGTTCAGAGTACCCTGAGGGTCTTCATGCCAGTTACCTTCACCTCACACCTACCGCTGGATTTTACACACTCCAGCACTTGGCCAGCCACAGAGAGGCACCTTTGCAGTTCTGCTTGCTGAGCTGGATTATATAGCAGCACACTCTGCCCTCTGATGTCCTAAAATGACACAAACATGGTTAACAGGGTCACAGCATGAATTTGCATGAATTCATTCATGGCTTCATTTGTTCATTCAGCTAATATTTCGAGGGCCTTTACTATGCACCAGGCACGTGCTGGGCACTGAGGATATAGGAACTAATGAGGCAGATGTGCTGGTGCCCTGAGGGAGCTTGCAATCTTGTCGCTATGATCAACATTAACCACATAGTGACACAAATCAGTAATTATAGTATTGATAATAAATATTGAACAGCATGCAGATATCATAATACAGGGCAAAAAGTTGTATTAAGTTATTGACCTAAAGTCTGTGCCTGGACATAAAGTAACTGACCTTTTCTCTTTGTGGCCGAGTTCCCCTTGCCCCAGCTAACCCCCCCACCAAGCCACCCCCCACCCCCCGTGCCACCAGTGGCATTCCTGCTCACACAGAGCCCAGCAATTGCAAAGACAGGAGAAGATTTTCTCTTTCCTTCTCCCTTCCTCCTTCCCTCCTCCTTTCTTTCTCTCTCAGCACACAGTACAGCCAAGACACAAATAATATCTGCTGACTCTTTACACTTGTGCTATTAAATAACTTCACACTTGTTGTGAGCTGGCCTATGTAACAGTCATTATCTGGGTAATTCACCCTTGACTGTGGTTAGTGAGGCTCTTGTCTCACTTTACTTATTCCGTAGTTTCTCCAAGGCTGATACTAAATGCTAAACTGCAGGAAACTCCACCATTATCACTATCATCTTTGGAATTCCAAAGACAATAAGTGTAATGAAATGACTTTTCCCACCACTTCCAGCAAGGACACATGTCTATTTACAAAGGGAAAAATTTTTTAAAAACCTCTTCAACAGATCCCACTTTGGTTGGGTTATTAAAATCCTAAAAAATCTTACTGGTTTGATGATATCAAAGGTAAGACTATCTTCCCCCCATCCCCCACTTCCTCCTATTTGTAGTGTTTCTTGGAAAGAATACAGTATGTGGTCGAAATGCCAGTCATTTCCATAGAGGCAGATTTGTGTTTAATGCTGGTATCACCATTTTCTATGCGTGTCTTTGTCTAGTACTCAGAGGAGTGTTGTCTTCAGCGTTGTCAATCCACCTTTTAAAAAGATTAATTTAATAGTTTAAAAAGAAGACAGACATGCCCACCCACACATAAATCATAGGTTTTGTGCCTATACTTTGGGAACCCACACACGGTCTGTGGTTAAGTCATGTCATGAGCAAAATAAGAGTCATTTCTACGCACCCAGCGTTGCTACACAGTGATGTCCCCAGCCCACACACTGCAGCAACAGCCTAAACTGAGCTTGCTTGCTCCAGGTGGTCTGCATTTGGTACCTGTGGCCAATGCTTTCTCCTCTGAGCAGTATGCTCTTCATTTGTAAGTCTTTGATCACTTCCGACATACCCCCCCACCCTGCCCCCACACCCCCACAAATGTGTTACTCACTGGGGAGCTGCCTCTGGGGGAGGCAATCAGAGCTGGCATAGGAAGAGTAATCCAAAGAGAAACAATCTGAGTGAGGAGTTGAGAAGTGAATAAAACAAGGATCTGGTTGGTGGAAAGATTTAACAGAATTGGATAGCCAGACAGCAGTGATACGGGCCATCCTTCACTCTGGGGGAATAAACTAAAAACTGTTAGGACATTTGAAAGGTGCAATGTGTGGGTACTGTGTATAAATAAAAATGCTAAAGCCTCTAGTTTTCCTGAAACTAAAACCAACACTCCTTGTAGGACATTCCCCGAACTCATTAATTACAAATACTGCTTTTTCATGTAGTTTTCTGAAGGGAAGTTTGTGGTTTTTCTCCCCCCCTGGAGACATAAATATAAGCTGTACAATGGAAATTTTCTCCATCCATTTTAAGCCTTGACATTTTAATGTATTCTAAAATATCTGCTTAGTCCTCTCTTATAACAGCTCTGTGAATTAGGTAATACTGTTATTCTTCTGTTATATTTGTGTGAGGTTATATGACTCACCCAAGGACTCACAAGAAAGTAGGGGTGAGATGGCTGATTAAATCTCCCTTTTAGGCACGCAAGAAATGTGAGGCAGGCCGGGCGCCATGGCTCACACCTGTAATCCTAGCACTCTGGGAGGCCGAGGCGGGCTGATTGTTTGAGCTCAGGAGTTCGAGACCAGCCTGAGCAAGAACGAGACCCCGTCTCTACCAAAAATAGAAAGAAATTAGCTGCACAACTAAAAATATATATAGAAAAAGTTAGCTGGGCATGGTGGCGCATGCCTGTAGTCCCAGCTACTTGGGAGGCTGAGGCAGGAGGATCACTTGAGCCCAGGAGTGTGAGGTTGCTGTGAGCTAGGCTGACGCCACGGCACTCACTCTAGCCAGGGCAACAAAGTGAGACTTCGTCTCAAAAAAAAAAAAAAGAAATGTGAGACAGAGAACTGAAGCAATCACCATGATACCCTGATTAAAGGTACTGTGTTGACATGGCATTAAAATAACTGCCTTAGTTTGGGAGCCTTTGTTTTAAAGACTAGGATATTGAGTGTTGATCAAAAAAAGAAATCCCCAATTCTAATTTAATAATGACATGTTTTCTACAAAATACATTGGACCAGCCTCTGATTTGGGTTTTGCCAGTCTATGTCTTAGAAATCTCCATTCTTCTTCTCTGGACCTCTTTTAGAATAAGAATGAGGGAATTGGACTAAATCATCTTTAATCATCTTCCTTCCAGCTCTGCTCTTTAGTATTTCTCTGATTCTGTGAATAGGATACTCTGTGAATCTCATCTTTTGGGCACCTTATATGAAGCCCAATTCAAGAACTGTGGTTACGAAAGGAGTGGGTTTTGTGGATATATAGGATTCTTTTCCTATGCATCCACCATACAAACAACGTTGACGTTTCAAAGTAAAAAGCTCAATAGGAAAAAGTGGAGTTTTAATTTACGTATTTTAAGAAAATTTGCCAGTCAGCATGCAGGCACGTGTACAAGAGACTAAAGAACCATTTCCAAATGAATAGCCTGTTTTGAATGCGTGGCTTCCTATATAAGTATAAATTTAAAATGGACGGGCACTGGGTACAGCTCTTAGCTTTACCATATTCACATGCTTTTTCATAGCTTTTTTTTTGTATTATTCTCACATGTTATTTTGAGAGTGCAAAGGAGCAATTTAAGCAACTGTGGTGCTGATGATACATGCTATATATTTAACACTGTGATTAGAGGATGACAGGACTATTGACAATCTTCATGATATGCAGCTCCTGAAAGATATTATTGAAGACTTGCTAATACATTACATATATATTTATATGTGTGTGCATATATATTATATGCACCTTTGAGATCTGAGTAATAAACTGCTTCTGAAATGTGACTGAGGGTTATACAAAGAGGGTAGAAGATGAGTGATGTTTTCATTAATCATGTCATCTTTATGAGTAATTACAAGCACTATTCATTTGAAATTGGTTGAACCTTTGAAAAGATGTTATTTTAAAATTTTACATGGTAGCTCTTAATGCAATTTTTAGAACCCCAGAGTAAATTCTTCTGCCATGTTTAGGAATATCATCTTGCTTATAGCAGGCAAATGGCTAGTAAACCACTAACTCTCATTTAATTAGTCTTAAGTTTTTTACATCTGAAAGAAAGATAATGTGAAAGATAAAATTACTTTCTAACTAGAAAAGGAGATTCTGAAGACTGTATATAATAATTTTTTGAATTACATCATTCCTTTATTCTGGGTCACTTGACATTCCCAACATTGGGTATCTTGTCTACTGTTATAATAATCCTAAGAAGTAGGCACATAAGAAAAAAAATGTATTATTGACTTAAAGATGGGGAAATAGGAATAAGTTAGTGAAGGGAGTGTAACAGCAAGCTTTTTAGAACATAAGAATGTCCTCTGTAGACACGTGTGAAACAGCCAGGTGTGGTGGTGAGCTGTAGTCCCAGCTACTTAAGAGGCCGAGGAAGGAGGATTACTTGACCCAGGAACTGGAGACCAGATAGGGCAATATAGTGAGAAGCCATCTCAAAAACAAATGCAAAAACAAACAAACAAAAAGGAATTTGTGAAGTATTTGGTTATTGATGAATGCAAAACATTATAAATGAAGAGAAAAACAGATTCTGTACATTATTGTTGCCAATCTAATTTTTAATGATCTAAGCTGTTATCAAAAGTATTTTTATGGTTACTCACTTAAAAGATTCAAAATGCTTTTAGTTTAAAGCTTTGGAAAGCTTTAGTAATTCTATGAAACATATTCACTTTTTTTCCTGGAAAATAAATACACAAACTCAAAACTACCATTAATGGCATTTGAAAGAAGCCAAGCCACCATTGGCTCAGAAGAGAAACTGTGACCCTTGAGGTAGCTTTATCCTGTCTCCATGCATTGTGATTTCTATCATTCTTGGAGCTGGTGTAATTAGGATATGCTTGAGGAGAGAAATTATGCCGAAATTCTGTGGACAAAGGGACATTTTGAGTGAGGCTCAAGGGTACACTTCTCTAAGGATGCTTGGATTGGTGGTTTACTGTACGGAAGCCCCTGGCACACTGGAGTGTTTAAGGCACCCACAGTCTAAAGAATGCAGGGCTTTAACTCTTATGCCAATGCTCAGGCTGCTGCCTCTGCCTGGAACATCCTTTTGCCCCATCTTTTTCAAGCTCAATACTTATCCTGGGCATTTCTTCTGGGAAGTTTCCTGGACATAAACAACGCCATTCCTGCCCCGCCACCTCCTGGCTTGGGCGTGCACTTATACACCCCTTATCCCACTGCACTGAAGTCCTCTGCCTCTCGCTCTGAGCTGTGGCCCGCCTCAAGGGTTTGGACTGTCTTTTAGTGTTTGTACCCCTAATGCCTAGTACAGGGTGAAACAGAGCAGGCGATCAATAAATGCTGAGTAAATAAAAGTTCACATTGAAATATAGCTAATTAATAAATTTAACTAAGTACAAAAAGAATTGACAGGAAAAAACCTTAAATTACGCAACATTATGTTTCACATTAAAAAGAGGAAATTTCTCACAGAATATTCATTCACCTCCCCCATTGCAAAGAGTAAATTACACATTCATAGTGAAGTATTTTGAATGCCCCCAAATCCTTCTTTTCTTATGTACAGCTTCTCTCCCCTAAAGCTTCTGTTTTCCATGTTTTCCATTCTTGGGCCTTGTGATTCCTTTTCTAAGAGTTGATTTTTTATGTCAAAGAATCAAACACGATAAATGGTTAATTTGCCTATCTTACCTGCTATTTATTGATATTTAGGTAGTAGCTAAAGAGAAGTTTCTTCTGTAAATAAAGAGCTCTTTGAGGAAATTTGGACAGTCAGAGTATAGTAAGGTGCATGCCTGACTTCCAGTAATCTGCGCTGTGACTACCATCTGAAACAAAGAATGAGACAGTACAACTTAATTCTCATTTTCTAAAAACGATTTCGAGTGCTGAACCCTCTAGAAAAGGGCTTCTGGTTGCAAAGCTCTGACTCACACAGGTGTCTTCAAGCCAAACGGCGTTCACTGTGAGAGTGCTCCCAGAGCCTGAAGTCAGACTTGGAGACCTTTCAGGTGCTCAGGCAGCTGCAGGGACAACCTTCTCTTTCACATTAATCTAATTCTCTCACTCTGTGCTTGCTTTACTCAGCTCCCTTTGCTGCCGCCTGGCTTAGTCTTCTAACTGTATTCTGGGTAACCTCTCAGTCTCATAGCTTTTTGCTCACACCCCAGATTGTTGCTTTTTTAACTCGCCAAGACCCTCATGTCCAGAACTCTACTCTTTGTACCATTCCTCCTTTCATGGCCTCCTTCCTTATATTCTTTCAGTTTCAGTAGTTTTCCCTGATAGTTGCTTCATTCTCTCAGAACTCCCTAACTCGGTTTGCCAAGAAAGAATCCAGTTAACCCAACTCATCTTCTCATTGCCATGCTTTATATGTCCTTGGCTATCATATGGTTAGAGTTGTCCCACGGTCAGAAGCTCACCTCTAGTCCAGGATGCTGTGAAAAGGGACACGGGTAGGGAAAGGGGAGTTGAAATTTGGTGTGAAACAGGATTATCTTTGAGTAGAAACTATGGAAGGGCTATTTTCCCTTCCATGGAACTGTCGATGAATGTATTTGACATATCTCATATAAGTCCATTATGGAAGTCTAGGAAATTCAATATAACCAGGTTATTAAAATTAAAATGTTTCATGGATGACAATTAGTATAATTGAGATAAAAAGACTATGGGGACAAATAGCAAATTTATAACCAAAAAAAAGGGGGGGAGGGTAGTGTATTAGAGTTCACTCTTAGATGAGTGACATCATTTCATACATTTATTAAAAAGAAGGAGTAGGTGAATAGTGAGAGTGAGAATATATCCACATGGATCCCAGAGGTTAGTTTAAAAAACAAGCATAATACTGGAATTGGGGGCCAGGATGAGGATAAACAGAAATACTAAACTCCACAGGGAGTTTCTGCCTGTGCTTTCTTCCTGTGTTTTCTTCCTACACTTCCCTATTTTGTACTTGATCCTTTTATCTGTAGCTTCTGAAACAGTCTGTCCTGAACTACTTATGTGACCTTGGCCTGGTTATTTGCTCTCTCTGAAACTCAATTTATCATCTGTAAAATAGGGATAATAATTATTATTTCAATAGCTTGTTATAAGAATTAAATTAGATGGGATAATATATTTAAAGTGGCTGATACATACTGCCTGATGTATTATGGGTGCTCAAGCAATCGTAGCAATTATTCTAGCACGTGGGAAGGAAGGAAACATTAACTGAACAATGTGTTGGGTGGAATTCCACTTGTTATATCATTTATTCCTCTTAACAATCCTGAGGAACTTGTATTATTATTTCCACTTTGTGAATGAGGATACAATAATAATAATTGAGCATTTGCTATGTACCAAACACTGAGCTAAATTCTTTCATGCATTGTCTCATTTAAACTGAGATAGGTGCTATTAATAGCTTCAGATCTCATAGTTGAGGACACTTCATTCTAGAGCGTAACTTGCCGAAGGTCAAACAACTAGTAAGTGACAACAAGAGCTTGAGTGTAAGTCTGTCTAAATCTAGGTCGGTTTGACTCCAAAGGTTTTCCAAAGTAATGTGATTGCTAAGTGACCGAGGCAAGATTTAGGTCTTGTTAAGGGCAATACTTCTTCAGTTCACTACCAGAGGTTCATACTGATTGAATGAAGGATAGTGACAGGCACACACCTATAAGAATCTTGCATCTGAATCTCACTGCCATAATTAGACAAGGGCATATTTTAGAAAGGAGACTACTATGGTTTGCATATTCTCTTCAAAACTCATGTTGAAATTTAATTACCATTGTGATGATATTAAGAGGTGGGAACTTTCAGAGGTGATTGGGTCAGTCATAACAGCTCTGCCCTCGTGAATGGATTAATGCTGTTATCACAGGAGTGGATTAGTTATTGAGCGAGTGGGCTCCAGCTCAAAGGATAAGTTCTACCTCCATTTTCTCTCTGTCATGCTCACCCTGTGATGTCTTCTGCCATGGGAAGACCCTCACCAGATGTGGCCCCTTGATCTTGCACTTCCCAGACTCCAGAACTGTGAGAAATAAATTTCTTTTCTTTGTAAACGACCCAGTCTCTGGTATTCTGTTATGGCAGTGAAAATGGATTAAGACAGATACAGACAAAAAATTTTTTTTGAATAATCTAATTATGTCAAAATAAGGTCTCTGAGAAGAAGTGATTTAACCAACAGGATGATATCTATTGTGTGTCAGGCAATGAAAATTAAGCTTGGCATTGTGGGGAATGCAAGACACATGAGGCCTACCTTAAAGGTCCCTACCTTTAAAGTGCTTTCATCCTCGTGGAGGAAATGATGCTCACACAACTAATTATAAAGTACATAGTAATGGATCAAAGAACTGTGGTAGTCAAGAGAGAGAACAATTAATCTAGTGGTGAAAGGAATGATGGTGGAAGGAGCTGGGGAAGGCATCATGCAGGAGATGACACTTACAATGGTCCTTGAGGGATGAATGTGGAGGTGCTGGAAGTTTCCTTGTATAGTTTTCCTCTTTCTTCACAGTAGTGGTTTTATAAAGGGTAGTATAAAGTAGCTAACTACTTGAGGTAATACATGGATAGATAACAGATAACTAATTTTTTAAAAAATTAGTTTTTTTGAGTGATAGAGGAGAAATATCTACCCTTACTAATCGTAAGAATATATTGGCATTTTCGTAGTCTGCACTTACACAGATTTCTATTGAAGGAATCAGAAAATGGAATCGTTTGTTCTGTTTCCTAGGTTGAGGTTCTAGAGGTGTGCAGCAATCCAACAAGGACCTACAAATCCCTGGAGTGACAAATGGTACACTAGCGTCAGTTCTTGTGTAGTGCCGAGTAGCACTAAGGTACTGACAGATGAGTCATTTATTCATCTACTCTTTGACTGGAAATTTTAGTCTGCAGTTGGGAATTTCCAATTTGTCTTAGATAAAATGCTAGGCTTTCTGTATTTTTTTTTTTTTTTTGAGATTGTCCTAATTTAAAACATTCTGTCTTGTCTCCATAAGTATATTCATGATTGATGGTCTATGTGTTCTGGCTGTTTTTTCAGGTTGTTAATTGAGTTTCCACATCCTAATCCTGTTTAAAGAGGTCAAATAGAAATCTGCACATGGACTTCATTCACTTGCAGTGAGAAAGTGCATACTAGTCTTTCCACTGGGAGGTAGAAACCCAGATAAGATCTCTTGTTCTGTTTTGGTTTGGTTCTTTGCTCTGGTTCCATTTTCCCAAACTCTGTCGACGGACATTATGCTCATTCTTCCTACGAGGCCTGGCTCAAATGTCGCTTTCTTCAAACTCTTTCTCAATTCCTAGAGCCAGAGGAATCTCTGCAGCCCCATAGTGTCTGTGTTATCTTCTCTTTTTCTTAGAATGATCACAACGGCTATATGTGTTCACTACCATGAATCCCTTAATAGGTGATAAACAAGAGGGCAGGGATTTAAGCTCTATTCACCTATGCCTCCCCCAGAGTACCCAACAGAGTCCCTGCCTTACAAGTGGTTGTGCTTAGAGATGTTTATTAAACTCAACAGAATTGAACTCTTGGCCTCATTAGATTTGCTTTGAATACGGTAACACTGATGTCTGTGCCCCTGTTCCCTTGTGGAAAAGAAAGAAATGGTGCTTAAAAAAAAAAAAAAGTCTTAACTGATTTTAGGGTGAAAGAGACCACGTAATATAAATGGTAATTGTAATTATTATTAATAAACATCATTAAAATAGTATGAACTGATAAAATTACTTCCTTTTCTTGCTTTTTCTGGCAGAGTGGGCAGGCTTCATAAACTAACTGGTCTTTTCCATCTTTAATATCTATGATTCTCTGAAATTTTATGTAGACAAGTGCAAGCTAATGTACACTGGAAGGAACAATTGAAACAGCTCATACTCACTGATGGGCTCTGAATTACTCAACTTGTAAGTGCTCAGGAAAAAGATCTTGGATTCATTGTGGATTGCTCAATGGAGACATCTGCTCGCTGTGTAGCAGCAGTCAGAAGAATGAATGAGATATAATAGGCTGTATTAACTTTGAGAATGGGATAAAGAATAATGCAGAAAATAATATAGTGTACATAATTTGGCATTGACTATTTCTGTAATTACAATAAAACATTTTAATGATATACATTGATGTTATGACTTTACCTTAAAATCAGAATTCAGCATTGGATCCTTTCATTTCAAAGAAAACAAGGCATAAATATAAAGGATCCAGAGAAAAACAACAGACAGTCTCAAAGACATACAAGGGATTTGCCTGTATTGAGAAACTGAAAAGACAAGGACATTTTAATTTGGGTAAAGGAAGAAATAACATCGTATAAATTTATTTAAAATTAATGAAAGTTTCGGCAAATTGCTAGAGCTAGCTTCGGTTTATCCTTGGTAATGGAGGTCAGAGATAGGCAGGATAATTGAAATCCCTGATAATCTCTAACCCTCATTTTAGCTATTAGTCTCAGCATCCTGACCTACCAAAAGTTTTAACAAATGAATATATACGAGACACAACATCTGAGGGTTTGTGAACCAACAGCTCATGAGAAAGGCAGCCTAGGGTATTGGGAAGCACACAGAATTCGGAATCAGGTGACCGTGGCTCTAGTTCCTGCTACCTGTTTATCATCTGTGCAACCTTGAAAGATGTGCTTAACTTCTGTGAGACCCAGGTCCTACATCTGTAAAATGGAGATAATGGAAATACTTATTTTACAGGCTTGTTGGGAGAACAGAATGAGCTAACTGGAAGTGGGGGTAGGGACTGCACTAGATGATGTTGAGTGCTGGTTGTTAAGAGTGACTGCTTTCCCATTCAGCGTAGCTCCCAGTGTCTAGGCCTTTCAACCCACCTTCTCTTCTCTTCAATTTCCTATCTTTTTTGTTCCTGGTGGGAGATTTTAGAAGAGGGATAAAACATTTCCTTATCTCCAGAATCATCCTCAGTATTCCTACTCCCTTCTTCCCAGAAAACTTTAAAATAAGTTTGCATACATTTTTATTAATGCTTGATTAATTAGAGGTCATCTCATGTAATCTTCACAGTAGCCCATTGAGGTGAGTGCTGCTATTATCCTCATCTTCTAGATGCAGACACTGAGGCCTAGACGACTTGTTTAAGAACACACAGTGATGGCAGAATAAAGGGTCAAACCTATGCTATTTTGCCTCTGAGTTGATTTACAAAGTCTAGAAAACTGAGTTATGTGACTATACTGATCCCTCTCTGGGAATGACTGGCCTTTCCTAGGAACTCCTAGTCTATCATTTGGCACCCAAATCAAGACTCACCTCTCCCCATGGAGGCTGTCCTAAGCCCTCTCTTCCCCTGTAAGAGGTCATCTTGTCTGCCTCAGCACCATGTACAGTAGCTCTTAACATGTTATTTAGTTAACCACAATAGAAACCTTTATACCAATTCAATTAATAGTTAGTGATTTAGTTGAACAAGTTAGTTAAAGCCAGAATGATACAAAATGATTGGATCTTTCCTTAAGCCTTGATTTTAACTTAAAACATCCCTCAAGTTTTTAATGTAGGGCCAAGGCCTCATCTTTGGAGTTTAGGCCCCCCTGTTAGAATTCTGCATCCTGTTTCTTGTAGAAGCCACTCCTCTGAAGCTTTCTCAATCATTTTTTGTCTTGATTTCTTTAAAGTGGAGCAAGATCTTAAAGACATTTGTGAGGCAATCAGATTTTTCCAGATTTAATGTTTTATAGTTGACTCTCCCATGCCTAAGTTGAAAGCACTTTGTTTTCATAACTCACTTTTATGCCTTTTCCAAACATTCAACTTAGATCTGTAGAAACGACTTATCTCTTTTGCACTCCTATTTCATTATGTTAAGTTTAATTAAATCTTGTGATCATAATAATAGAAAGAACTAGCATGAAGAGGTTTGGAAATAAGCACTCACTCTTGGTGAGTGCTTAGATATGTTCTTACATGTTAGCTTGGGGAGCTAACAACCCCACTAGTGGGAGCAGCAGAGTGCAGGTGTCCTAGAGTAGCCTACTGCTAGCAGCAATGGCTCAGAATATCATGGGCCTTACATCTTCACATTTAAAGAGTGAATGGAGACCACAGATGAATTAGTTAAAGGTCAATCACTTGAGAAAGCTCCTGCTCAATATGGCTTCTGTTCCATGTCTTTGCCCTAGAAGATGAATGCCTTGAAGGTCTTGCTTTTATCCTTCTTAGTTAGTCCCAGAATGGAGCACAGTGATGGGTATATAGTGGGCCCTCTCTGAACATTGACTCATTAGCTAACTGACCATACTCATAAAAACAAAACTCAGCTTTGCCACCGCACACTTTCTGGTAGGGGTACCAAGCAGAAATCCACTGTCTAAAAGCTGGACAAGGGAGAAAGAGACAGAACTAGCAAGTGAATTTCTAATATTACTGCAAGATAAGATGATATAGTTAAAAAATGTAAGGCATTAAATAGTTAAAAAATGTAAGGCAGCCATAACGAGGAGGACTTTGTGTAATATGTAATTAACCTGGATAATTCACTAACACAAAATAACAGTGAGACAACATGCTTGATAACATTTTATAAAGGATTAGATATGTTTTTTTTGTTTTTTTTTTTTTTGAGACAGAGTCTCATTGTGTTGCCCAGGCTAGAGTGCCGTGGCGTCATCTTAGCTCACAGCAACCTCAAACTCCTGGGCTCGAGTGATCCTCCTGCGTCAGCCTCCCAAGTAGCTGGGACTACAGGCATGCGCCACCAAGCCTGGCTAGTTTTTTCTATATATTTTTAGTTGTCCAATTAATTTCTTTCTATTTTTAGTAGAGACGGGGTCTCGCTCTTGCTCAGGCTGGTTTCGAACTCCTGAGCTCAAACAATCCACCCGCCTTGGCCTCCCAGAGAGCTAG
>CAUYSK010095559.1:0-18012 GCA_963575035.1 Avahi laniger | reverse complement strand
CAGTGGAGAGCAGTGTTTTGCTCCCAGGCCCGACTGACCACAGAGCCCGTGATTAGGTTCAGGGGCCTGCCTAGGGCCTGGAGAGGGGCTCAGCGAATGCGTGATGGGTGAAGGAAAGGCCACTTGACAAAGCCCGCCCTGCGGCAGTGCTGGTAGGTCTTAGGGTGTGTATCCTGAAATGAGGTAGCAAACCCATCAAGTGGGGTAACGGGTGTGACCCCAGGTTGTGCCAAAAGGGCCGTCTCCTTATCGAAGGCATCAGGCAAAGAACTGCTTTTACTTGTGAGCATTTGCTGTGCACCCGGCACTGGGCTACACAGCAAGGATGAACGAGAGGGGTCCCCTGCTTGAGAAAACACTCAGTGTTGCTGTGGAGCCTGGTGTCAACTGTGAACTTCATGGTGTTTCCCTGCTGTTTCCACCTTGTGAGTCCCCCTACTCCTTGCCTCCTTGCTGCTTCTGATCACCACGTGGATTGTGCCAGGTATGTGGTTTCCTTGGATGGGTTTCAGTTACGGGTTGTAGACTGTTTTGTGATAAGGTTGGTTGGCTCACCTGAGATGGAGGCTTGAAGCTTGTTCTGGGATGTGTTTGGTGTGTGTCCAGGGTTGGGGGGTGAGGAGGTACATTGTGGTTACAAGTTATGCCCCCTGCTTTTTAAAGAACCTCTTCCACACACTCTCCTAATTAGTAGTTTGTTAGGCCAGTGGTTCTCAGAGTGGGTATCCTGGACCAGCAGCATTACTTAAGGGTTGTTAGAATGTAAAAGCTCAAGCCCCATCCCAGACCTAATCAAAGTCTGTTGAGGTGGGCCCCAGCTATCTGTAGCTTAACTAGCTCTCCAGGTGACCATGATGTAAGCTCAGGTTTGAGAACTGCTGATTTATACAATGGGCCTGGGGTGTGGCTGGTGCTTCATAAATGTCAAGATAGCTACTTAAAATGATCCTGATGCTTTGTAGAGCTGATTGAGTGGTCAAGAACTTGTGGTCCTTAAAGGAGGTGATGTGGACCTAGTGCTCATCCCGGTTTGCCCAGGACCTTCGTAAATTTAACACCAAAAGTCCCACATGCTGGCAACTTCCTTAAGTCTCAGACATTTGGCCACCTTTCTAGTAAAACACAGTGTAGTACCACCCGTTGTTGCTAGGGTGCCATCATTTGCCCTGAATTCATAGACAGACGAACTGTGACAGAAAGATGCCACACAGTCAGAAAGGAGGTAGTGGTGCTAGGATTCAAATCCAGGTCCGTCTCACTCCAGAGCCTATGCTCTTAACAAATTCTTAGACATGGAATTGCTATGGCAAAGATCATGCATGTGAAAAATTTCTAACATTATTGCTGAATTTTTACTCCAGAGGCACAATACATTGCCTCTTGTCCCAGGGCCACAACAACACTTTATTTTATACACTATTATATATATAGTAATGCAGCCTATATACATGACAACAGCATACAAAATATGTGTTTTCCCCATAGATTCACCAAATGGGATCTTATAAACCTGTTTAATCTTTGCCAATCTGATAAGCAGACCTCATGTTATTAATATTTTCTGGTACACATTTTTGACCTTGGCTAGTGTGCTTGTGCTCAGTTGGACAGTAGAGCTGGTGTAATTTGACACAGGAAATTAAATAGGGCAAGACTCTCTTGGTCTAGTGTGATCTTCATTGAAGTAAAGTCCTGAGGCACTTCAGAGGCTTCTGGGGCACCATCAGCGATACATATGTAAAAGTCTTGTGAGGATGAATAGCCCATCCCATTGGTTCCCAAGCGGATGCCAGGATTAGAGTGGCCACTTTGTGAAGAAGCTTGCTAATCTTTTCTAAGCCTCCAATGACATCTTCCTCCTCCAAGGTACAGTTACACTCCTGAGGCTCAACTGATAAGCCCATTAGGTTACCTGGGGGAACAACATGTGGGGAATTTAGGACACATACTCTATCCCTCAAGGGAATTTATCTCTTTCCTCTCACCTACTCAGAGAGGTGGTAGAGGGACATTCAAGCTGTCTCAGGACTAGGAGAGGGCACAAGAATTCAAAAGCATGAGGTTGGAAGAGATACATAAATGTAAAAGTGGAGGACCTGCTGGCAAGTGAAAAAGGGAGCCATATTCCTGGATAGAGCCCAGAAAGAGTTTGTGTCTGAGGTGTCAGTAATACAGGGTGAAAGGAAAAATGGAAAAGGAAATAATGGGGCTTAAATATATATAGCTCAGACTCTGATGGGAGGAAGTAGGCTTCAAGAAAGGTCTAGAAACTGGAGGAGGCACCATTGCAGATGGCTAAAGTTTAGATGAAAGGAAAGTTACATGTGCCATCTTCCAAGACAGAGGCAGTCTGCATGGGTTGTGGATTCCCTGTGTTGCTAATGTGGTAGCTTTCTGATGTGATTGACTACTTGGAAGATTTCTCCCACATGACAAAATTTTAAGTTCATAGCAGATAGACTCTGGACAACTAACATGGATTGGCACCTTGATGAAGAGGAAACCAAAAAAGTTTTCCTTTTTAGACAATTTCCAGCTTTATTGAGCTGTGATCTACATACAATAAGATTCGCCCATTTAAAATGCATAATTGGATGAATTTTAGTAATTTTATACAGTTGTGGAACCACAATCAAGTTATGGTACAGTCTCCCAGCCCTAAAAAGTTTCCTTGTGCTCATTTATACTCTTCCAAGATTCCTGGCTTCAAGCATCTGCTGATTTGCTTTCTGTTGCGATAGTCTTTTGTGTTTGACTTCTTGTACTTAGCATAATATTTTTGAGATTTATTTATCTTGTTGTATCTATCAGTGGCTTATTCCTTTTAATTGTACAGTTTGTTTATCCATTCATCAGTTGATGAACATTTGGATTGTTTTCAGCTTGGGACTATCATGAATCATGCTGCTATGAACTTTTGAGTACATGTATTTTCTGGACAAATATTTTCACTTTTCTTGGGTTGATATCTACGAATGGAATTGCTGGGTTGTATGTTAAATTTTATAACATATGCAATATCCTGCCATACTGTCTTTCAAAGTGGTTGTACCCACTTTGGATTCCCACCAGTAATCTCTATGAGAGATTCATTGATCCACATCCTCACCATCACTTGGTACTGTCAGACTTTTTAATATTAGCCTCTTGAGTGAGTGTGTAGTGATATATCATTGTGGTTCTAATTCACATTTGACTAATGATGAGTATCTTTTCGTGTGCTTATTGGCCATTAATTTACTTACTTTTGTAAAATGTCTGTTCAAAGATTTGGCCAGTTTTTAATTAGGTTATTTGTTTCTTACTAAGTGATAGGAGATATTAATATATTTTGGATACATGTTAGACATATGTATTACAAATATTTTATCCCTGTCTGTGGCTTTCCTTTTTATTATTTTGATAGTGTCTTATGAAGAAGAGAAGTTTTTAATTTTTATGAAGTCCAATTTATCAATTTTTTCCTTTTACGGTTTATCCTTTTTGTGTTCTAAGAAATGTTAGCCTACTGCAAGGTCCCAAATTTTTCTCTTATTTCTTTTTTTAGAAGTTTGATGGTTTGTACATTTGGGTTTGCCTATGAATTATTTTGAATTAATTCTTATGCGTGGTGTGAGATAAGACTAGAGGTTCCCCCCCCCCAATTGATATCCAGTTGTTCCACCACTATTTGTTTGAGAAACTGCTTTTATTTTTTTCTTTGTTTGTTTTTCCTCTGCTTTCTCTCTGGAATTTACTGAACTAAGGATCTGTTGTCTCTATGTGGTAACAACCACACAGCTCTAGATTGTAAGTGGAAATACTACTGTTGCTTCAGAAATGGTGCCTAGATTGTAAGGAATATAAACAATTATAATGGCCATGGCATTTGGTAATGTTTTGTGGGTGTGGAACCAATGCTACCATGTTCTGTGTGGTTTGTTAGCTCCTTGGAATTTTGGAAAGATGGAAAAAATCCAGAGTTGAAGAACCCATATAAGTTCCAGGAGATGAGGTCCCAGACTCCAACCAAACACTTCAGTTAAGCCCCTGTAGCTGAATGGAGCAGAATGGAAATAAAGCTTTATACAGAATTAGCCATTTAAGTTTTTCTAGGGGGCGAGTGGGGAACAGGTAAAAGATATTTTATTGGCACTTTAATTTTTCTAAGGAAACAGAAGGAAGATTTGGAAAAAGTATTATAGGGTTCCCTTTTCCGAAGTGATGATAAATTTGGTACATTTTAAAATACTGCCACTATAAATGGATAGTATCTAGTGAATATTGGTCTGGTTTCTAAATTCTTAAGTGACCACTGATTTTAAATATGCTTCTATGCACAAACACACTGAGATGGTTAATTTTATGTGTCAACTTGGCTGGACCACGGTGCCCAGATATTTGGTCAAACATTATTCTGGATGTTTCTGTGAGGGTGTTTTTTTTTTTTTGGATGATATTAACATTTAAATTGGTGGGCCTTGAGTAAAGCAGGTTTCCCTCTTTAAGGTGGGTAGTCCCCATCTAATCAGTTGAAGGCAGTTAGAGAATAAAGATTGACCTTCCCTGAGCAAGAAGGAATTCTTCCAGCAGGTGGCTTTTGGACTTGAGCAACATTGGATCTTCCCAGGTTTCCAGACTGCTGGCCTTCAGACTTGAACTGTAACATCGGCTCTTCTCTGGGTCTGTAACTGGCTCCATGAACTAAAATGCCTTCTTACAATTCTCTTATTTTTCAAGTTCCCAGGCCAGTAAGATTTGCTGACTGTAACTTGGTAAGTTTTTGCTTCATTGATCCCCTTCCTTTTGAATTGTTTTCCAGAAATGGTGGACCATCCTTGTAGTAACAAGATAATCAAAGGCCTTATACTACATGATTGTTCAGCAAAGTCAAGATAAGTGGCATTCCACCACAAATCTTGCCCAAAGACCTGCCGGGCAACGTACTCCCCACAACCTCCATGCACACAAGACTGAAAAGATGACCAATATTAAACTCTA
Source organism: Avahi laniger (assembly GCA_963575035.1). NCBI lineage: Eukaryota > Metazoa > Chordata > Mammalia > Primates > Indriidae > Avahi > Avahi laniger. The sequence continues at coordinate 13,032 of CAUYSK010095559.1, read as the reverse complement.
GCTCATTATACTACTAAAATCTCTGCCCTGGGAGAGGCTTATCTGCCGTTTTTTGATCATGCGATGTATGCGCCAGCATGATTTCTCACTGCACTTCCGTGTCTTGCACTCCACCTCAAACACATAATGATACTTACTCACTTCATGCATTATTCATTTCACCTCTAGAAAAATCCCTAACCCCATCAGTTGCAGAGGCAGATTTGAGGCAGTCCTTCTACCTCCTAGTTGTGTCCTCTGCAATAAATTTCCTTTCTTCCTTGACAATCCTTGTTGTCTGAGTAATTGGCTTTCTGTGCGGTGAGCAACTGAGCCTAGGAATAAATCCCCTTCACGCGGGTTTGTTAATAGGTCTCCAGCCTAATGGCCTTCAGACTTTATCTGCAACATCAGCTTTTCTCTGGGTCTCCAGCCTGCCAGCCTACCACACAGATTTTGAACTTTCCAGCCTCCATAATCATGTGAGTCAATTCCTTAAATCTCTCTCACTCCCCTCTCCCTCCAATATCTATGCATATATATGTATAAACCCACATATATGTATATATACATACACATACACATCTTATTGGTTCAGTTTCTCTGGAGAGCTCTGACATATACATGTATACACACACACGCACACACACACAAACACACACATGCTCACTCAGAGCCACAGTCAAACTCATCTTCATTTTTTGCAAGTGAACAACTGACTATCCAGTCAGAGGAGACTACTTAAATAATTTATGGTACATTTGATGATCATATAATAGAATATTACACAGACATCAAATAGATTATGCTGATATGGAAAGATAAATATACAGATATATATATTAAATGCTTATATGTGTTTCTGAATCTATTCTGCTGAAATAAAAGCAGATGTAAAGCTTTTTGTACAAAGATGTTGACTACGGCATTATTTGTAATGATAAATATAAAAATATAGTAATAAAAATGCTCATAAATGATAGACTGGTTAAATAAACATTGTATGTCCATACAAGAAGCTATCATGCTGTTGCTAAAAAGAATGAAGTAGATACATATGTGAAGTAGATACATATGCTCCAATTTGTGTGTACGTGCCTTATTTGAACGGTTTCATTGTAAAATGTTAACAATGATTGACTTTGGCAAGCAGGACATGGAGTCTGGAGTTCAGGGAGATTTACTTTCTGCTGTATACCCTTTTGTACTATTTGAATTTCGTAACCATGTACACACATTATATTTTCAAATGAAAAATGCCTTCTTGTGAGCATCTATTAACTAGAATAGAGATCTATTCGGGAGCTTGAATTTGGAAGATGGAAATTAATCATTTCCCTGTCTTTGACCCTAACAGTGTTGTTAACCTTCCACTAATCTTCTGATTTTGGATTTTAGGGAGAATGGTTTGCACAATAGAAGGGAATGGAAGGGGAAAAAAGATTATAGAGCTAAAAATAGCATCGTAGGGTGACTTAGAAGTTAAGAATACCACAAGCAGAATCAATACTCTATGCTAAACCACCATCCTCACCTATCTTTGAAGATATCCAAGAATATTGGATATATTTTAGCTCAGTGACTACCAAACCTGGCCTCATCAGAATCACCTGGGGTGCTTTAAAATCTCTTGTGTTTTTATTATAGAGATAAAAACTGCATACAGTTTTTGTTTTTTTATTTTTTTTGAGACAGAGTCTCACTCTCTTGCCTGGGCTAGAGTGCTGTAGCATCAGCCTAGCTCACAGCAACCTCAAATTCCTGGGCTCAAGAGATCCTCCTGCCTCAGCCTCCCAGGTAGCTGGGACTACAGGCATGTGCCACCATGCCTGGCTAAATTTTTCTATTTTTAGTTGTTTGACTAATTTCTTTCTATTTATAGTAGAGACGGGTCTCGCTCTTGCTCTGGCTGGTCTCGAACTCCTGAGCTCAAGCAATCCTCCTGCCTCGGCCTCCCAGAATACTAGGATTATAGACGTGAGCCACCACGCCCGGCCTAGCATACAGTTTTTAAGAAATTGAGCAGTATAGAAGAAAAAGTTTTCTGTTTATTTACTAGTTTCCAGTCCAGAGATAACTGCTGTTAATTATTTCAAATGTTGAGTTTTTCTGATGATGAACTTTCCAATGATTATATAATGTTTATACTTCTGTTTCTTGCTTTCCCATTTTTTAAACAGCATTTATAGACTCTCTGCAAAGAAAGATGAAGGATTTAGCATACTTATGCTACTTCTTTTACCTACTTCTGACTTTGCCAAAATTGTATTAGTTATATTATTATAATTATCAGAACTATTTAGTGGTTGCCTTCATAGCTTTAAATAATATACTTAAATCTTTATTTCTGGATCCATTAATTATAGACAATATATATTGGTGTTCATTTCAGGGACACTTTCCTCCACTGTCTCCCTCCCCTACAGCTTCTGACTTCTGTAATATTACTTGTGCATTGTTAACCTTATAACAACTACCGTCTGGGTTCAAATCCCAGCTCCACTACTTGTTACTGAACATCTCTGTGCCCTTGGTTTCTTCAGTTTTCAAATGAAGATGATAAAAGCAATATCCTCTTCATAGGATTGCTGTAATATTAAATTTCACTTAAATCAAAATAAATATCTTAAAACACTTAAAATAGTGGCTGGTATACAGTAAGTGCTTTTTAAGTGTTAAATTTAAAAATAAAATAACAAAATTAAGAGTAAAAGAAATACTGTTTTACAATTTTAATGACATTCTCAGAATGCTTTATCCATAGATTGATTCACAAAAGCAAACCAAAGGGCAAAAGAGATGGCAAGGCATTTCACCAAGGATGAAACACAGATGGCAAATAGGCAGATGGAAATATGTTCAACATCATTAGATATTAGGGAAACACAAATTAAAAACACAAGGAGATATCACTATGTGCCTATCAGAAGAGTTAAACTTAGTGACAATAACAAATGCTTAAGATTTGGTGAAACTGTATCACTCATACATTGCTGGTGGAAGTGAAAAGTGGTATAGCCACTTTGGAAAAAAGTTGGGAAGTTTCTTTAAAAAAATTAAACATGCAAACACTAATACAATCCACTGCTGGGCACTTAACCTAGAGGAATGAAGACTTAAGTACACACAAAAACCTGTACACAAATGTTCACAGCAGCTTTATTCATAATAGCTTTATTTATAAAGTGGAAAGGATCCAGATGTCTTTCTGCAGGTGAATGTTTAAACAAACTGTGGTACATCCATGTCATGGAATACTACTCAGCAATAAAAAAGAATGAACTATTCATACAGGCAACAACCTAGATGAATCTCCAGAGAATATGCTGAGTGGAAAAAGCCAATTCCAAAAGGTTACATGTTGTCGGATTGTATTATATTATATATACTTATTCTTGAAATTATAAAATTACAGAAATGGAGAGCAGTGTATTGGTTGTCATGGATTAGGGAGGGGATGGGATGGGAGGAAAATGGATGTAGATATAAAAAGGAAACATACATGATCCTTGTGGTGATGGAATTGTTCTGTATCTTGACTGTACTGATGTCGATATCCTGGTCATGATATTGTACTATAGTTTTTCAAGGTATTGCCATTGGAGGAAACTGAGTAAAGGGTACACTGGACCTCTCAGATCTTTCTATTGTTTCTTACAACTGCATGTGAATCTAAAATTACCTCAAAATTAAAAGTTTAATTTAAAAAATTGAACCGATAAATAGCATTTCCAATAGTAACTTCCATGTAAATATTATTCACAGCAAGACCAAGTAGCATGATTGGAACCATATAGAAAAAAGATGAAATCATATTGCACTTAAGAAGTGTTGCTGGAAGAAGAATGTTTCAAGTATCAAAATCAAATGAATTATTTTTTCTTATACTCTTTCAATGGCTCAGAATGATGCCACATTTTAATATGCTTCCTATCAGGACCAGGATCATGGTACAGCTTTTTGTTTTCCTTAGAGTTCCTAACTGTATTTCATTTTTATTGTCAATCAAAGCCACACATAAATGGCTTCTCGTTTCTCAGTTACATAGGTTGACTCTGGAATTTGTATCCATCTTAAGGATATTCTTCACTGACCCCTAACTTCCTGTTCTAATTATGACCTATTGCTTTCTTGGTCAGCTTAGTAGTTGTCATCTTGGGATTTCTTTTATGTACACCTCTGTGGTGCTTTAAAATACAGATTCCCCAGATTCCCAGGCCTCACCACAGATCCATTCAATTGAGATTTCTTAGGGGAGGTGTGGCTGGGGTATGAGTGTTTTTCAAAAGCTCCTCCATGTGATTTTGCTAATCAGTCAGGTTTGGGAACCCATCTAGCTAATCCTTAGAATCTTATAACTGCTATTATTATTATTAATAACAGTAATAATATTAATATATACTGTTCATTGAGGATTTACTGTATTACAGGCATTGTTTTAAGTATGAATGCGTGGTCTCATTTACTCTTTACAGCAAACCTATGAAGTAGGTACTACTATTATCCTCCTTTTAGAGAAAACTGAGCATCACAGAAGTTAAATCACACCACTTTCAAGCTCCAGAGCCAGTTAGAACCCAAGTTTGTCTGACAATATAATATTGGATTTTAACCAATATGGTATGTTAATTTTTAAATGAATAGACTCAATAATTCCGTGGAAAACATCTAGAAGTCTCAGAGCTTGGTGTTGGGGCACAGGTAAAAGGACTGTGTATGATCAACTAATTTTACAGCTAAAACCTGACATCTTTTAATCAGTTAAATCCATTAAGCAAGGTCATTTTTTGTGAGATGCCAGGATTATGAATAATGGACCATGGATCAAGTGGAAAGCCTTAGGGATTTCTTTTGAACTCTGAATATTTTGGATGCTATAGAAACAATTTATAAACTTTACCAATAAATATCTTAAACATGTTCCCATCTAAGAATCTCTAACAAAGATTATATCTATGGGTTATCTGTGACTTTCTCTTCCACATTTTCTTTGGTTTCCATTTACATGGATATTTGGAGTGAGCTGTATTAATTTCTGAGTATTCAAAATGAAATGCCTATACCTAATGTGATCATTGTCAGGATAAATGAGAGAAGCATCCAAATGGCTTGATCATTTTGGTAGCTAAATATTGGAATGATATATATTTCCCATTGTTGAACTGGAGTCTTAATTTTTGCAAATACCAAATATGATTCAAAGCTATTCACATTTAAGAAGTATGTCCTGTAAGCTCCTAATGTCCTGTTATGGACTGATCTCCAATATCTATCAGGTTAAAAAAACCAGTGTATGCTACTATTTATATAAAAAAGAGGAAGCATGAATATTTGTCTTTCGTGGTAAATGCATAAAAATTTCTGAAACGGCACATAAGAGAAAATGAAACAAAAGAAACATGCCCTGGTAATGGGTACAAAAATAATATTTAAAATCTAAATTTAAATCATTAATGAAATGTGCAAAATCACTACACACATACATATAAAGGAATAGTGAATTTTGTGCTACATTAGACCACTGTATGCTTTCATACCGTATTGATTGTTTTTCTTGTGTAATTTAAAAACCCAAACCAACTCTGCTAATTAAGCTCTCCCTGGCCAGGAGCTCACTTGGATCTCTGACAGTTCCTAGTTAAAACCTAGTTTGTGGTTTTTGACAGCAAACCAAGACTCTCTTGTTTGCTTCAGGAAAACTGGCTGGTTTTAGTCCTTGGCATTATTCTGGGGGTACTCTCATCCCAACAAGTCACCAATTGTCTTGACTATGACTTATAGTTGTGCCAGATCTTTGGTTTTTGTTTGAGACAGCTAGTAATAGCAGTGATGAAATTATTAATTTGGTTTTAATTTATAATAAATTATCTTGGAAACAGAAATAGGTGTTATATTGAGATGATCATGTAAAGGCAAAAACAACTAAATCAAATTATTCGAGCTAATTTATTTATTTTGGGCATATATTTTAATTCTTCCATTTATTGCTTCTTAATTAGTTCAGAACTCGGAAGATTAAAACACCATAGACAAGTGACGTTTTATAAAATGAAATGTTTAAAATGTACTTATTCTGATAACAACACTTGACGTGAATAGTATTTGGTAATTTTTTAAACAACTTTTCTTATTTATTGTGGCACGTTTGGGAATAAGACAAGAGGCTGAGTCAGAGACCTTCGGTACTTTTATTATTAAATCTACCTCATTTCCCTTTTCATATCTCCTTTCTAGAAAAGAAATCTTCTAAGAATTTCCACCTGCTTGGTGTGATATTTGTAAGAAGTCTCATAGTACTTTGGTTTCACAAATATATTATCCAAATTAACTTAGTTTTTATAAATTTTACCCCCTTCTGGAGCCCCCAACTGAGCTTGAAAGGAAATTACAAACTTTATAAAAAATTAGAAATATTCCTTCCTTCCCCTATATGGTCTCCTGGTGTCACTTAACTAAAACCCTTCAGTCTGTGACCTTGAGAAACCTAGAGGCTAAACAGAAGTATTGAAGGTCATCCCCTGTACCACTACCCAAAAAGAAGAGCAAATATTCATCCTTAACAGGTAAGTATTTTCTTAATTATGGCAGATGGTGATTAAAGCAAAGGCAATTCAAAAGGGGGGCACACGAAAGCAATAATTTTGAATGTTTGACATTTGTTTTGAAACTACCTTACTACCCTGTACCCTTTACCATCTGTCTGTTATCCCTCCCAACACCCACCTCTGTCTTCCCACAGGGCTCCATTGTCTGCAGTTCCTGTTTCTCAGGGGCGGAGCTGTGGGAGGCAGCCATGGGTGCCATAATAGGCACCTGCGGCCAGCACAATGGGCTGTGGGTGCTTGTGGGAGAGACAGATTGATGTATTGTGCATGGGGGAGGAGGGCTGTCACTTGAATCCATGTGAACCCAGGCTTTAGGGGCAAGGGAGATTGACAGCTTTTGTAGGTTGCATTTCTTTTTCAAAGCTTGGCTTTAATAGACAGTAAGTTTGGGGCCCCAGGCTTTCACTCCCATAATTCTAACAGGGCAATCACGAGCATTCAGCATTTCTTTTTACCCCCCTTGTTACGCATTAAATGATTTCAGTAAAGGAATGTGCAGCATTAATTAGAATTTGTTAGCAGATACCAAGGGGAAAAGTTTCTTCACAACAACTATAGGAGGTGTCATTTGTACAAAGACTTTTTTGTTTTCTTTCCCCATTACATTATCACTGCAATATGTAAGGTAGTGATTCTTTTCATTTAAATTAAGTGGAAAGCTACTAAATCTTGTTTTATTCTCCAAAAAGAATAAGGTCCTTAACACTTATCTTTTAACTTCTTTCATTTCCTAAGGTTGGTGTTTACTTTTGCTTTGAGTCCGACCCATTTACTGGTCTGTGTGGTTGTGTATCCAGTTTTGTGTACCATTTAGCTCTTACAATTACAGGCAACCCACTACTGATATATAAGGATTGTTTCCAGGTGAAAATAGCTACCAATAATATTGGAAATCACTGACATACGAGGCCCTTTTCAGTAATAGTACATTGAGAAATGCTAAAAATCAGACTGCCCTAGGTTTGTGTCCTTATTTTCTAAAAACTATTTTTTCTCTAGTTGATACTTAACCTTAGCTATGACATCCAATTTATGGGAGAATGGGGCAGCAGACAAGGAATATTTCTTCCCATAGACAACTCATTCCTAAACCATCAGTTTTTTTAAACATCAAAAGTTTATTCCCCCCAACATAGATAGCATCATTTCCTTATAGCAAGTAAAAAATGGTCTCTTTATTTTGTCTCTATTTTCTATTCTTTAAAAAAAAAATTCGCAACATTTTAGACTACATGGGAACAAAACTAATCTCAGGATATTGTGTAAATACACTCTGTGCCATCCTGGGAACTAATAAAACATTACTCATTTTTAAAAAATTTTTAATGTGATTTTTCTAACATTTCTCATAAAATCATTTTCTCAATAGAGGGAGTTGGAGGCTAACTGAATTAGGATTTTTCTCATTCAATTGTTTTTTTTAAATGTGTTAAGGGTGACAGTGAAAAATATTGTCTACCATTATTTCTCAGAAAGAACATATTCCCACACAGTCGTCTGGCTCTGTCTATAATAATAATTTGGTGCAATGGTTTTAAAAGTAGTGGGGTGATAATAATTAGGGTGTGTGACACAGAAATTTCAATGCTGGATTCAACATTTCACCATGCAGGGCATGAAAATTGCCGAACGAAGCTAGTCAGCTCTAAGTACTAATTAACTAATTAATCAGGTGCTGCAACCAACTGAATGGAGAATACCAGCCAGGCAACTCAAGCCCAAGCAGAGGGTTGTGCTGTTTAAAAGACAGTGCAGTCTTTCTTCTTGTTTTTTTAACCCAATCAAAAATGAGGAGAGAAAGTAGGATGTGGTGTCCTACTGTTAGTCATTTTGGTCCAAGCTTTTTATGTAGAGAAAATAAAATAAAAACGTGCCTCTGAGAATAACTGTGAGGCACCATGTGCAGGGCAACCCCCAAAGCTCTGCAAACCGGCTAACTCCTTGGCTATGAAGTATTTCAAGTCTGGTGGGGAGGGGGTGAGGAAGGAGGCTCTGCCTTCTTGATGTTTTCTTCTACAATTTTTTTTTTTTAAACATAGGAGAATGAGAAACATCTCTCGCCTTCTGGGCTGATCTTAGGTCTTTTGCCTCATCCTTCGTTTATGTAAATGAGAAGAGTCCAATTACACATATGGAAAAAGGGTTTAATGAATCGTGAAAAAGCCCGGTTTGCAGAGAAAGGGCACAATTCCCTCTTCTTCTTCTTCTTCTCTTTTAAATTTAACTTAGAAACATGTATTTCCTTAAGGAAGATGATAAAGCTTAATGATAAGATCATTTTATTTTTATGTACTAATTTTCATACGTGGGAATTATTACATATGTTTTGCTATAAGATTTAGCTTTCTTTAACTGTTGTCTGTAAGACTTTCTGGATACTTAGCAAATATTCCACAACTAAAGCTGTGACATTTTAACTTTTTTCTCTAAATCATCGAATGATTACATGCTAGTTCCTCCCATTTTTGATGTTATTTTTAGGTCAGTGATAATTTTTCTTCTTTAACACACTTTGCTCTGGAATTGTCTGCACTGAAAAAGGATTGCATCATTACAAGGGATTTGTTATCGAACCCAAGGAAAAGATGTTAGCTTTCCATACCGTTTTAGCTTAATTTTATTATAATGTTTTAACTAACTAGAATTTTTAGGGTGTGGGAAATTAGGTAAGTTTTTTTTTTCTTCTTTCTTTCCTAAAAGGGACTGAACCTTACGCTAGAACAGAAAATCCCGTGTTTGGGCTTTTTTTTTTCCTTCCTTTTTTCCCCTTCTTCATCTTAGAATTTTCGATAGTTGAGAATAGTCCACACAGAACCCCCCCACCCCATTTTTCTTAATGACAAAAATCTTCGCAAGAATACGGGGGCGGGAAATCAACGGCATTTCTGACGTTACTCTTAGAATTTGGTTAAGTCTGCAACTAGCCCCTAAGAAGTACTTTGCAAGAACAGCAAGAAAAGTTCTCAGTCACGACTGGAAGTGCTTTCCGGAGACCTAGTCCACCAAACTCATTGGACACGTGGGGAAACCGAGGCCCAAGAAAGTGGGGAGGGGACAGGAGCTTTCCTTCATGTGATTTTTTTTTTCTTTTACAAAGTATCAGCCCACGGAAAACACTTTTCTCGGGCACCTACTGGGTGGAGAACATTGCTGGGGTCCAGACTGCCTGCCTAGTCGCGGGCGCTGCGCTCTTTCCACTCTATCCCCGGGTCTCCCCGATCGGCGCCCTGGATGTGATCGACACCATGAAGTTGCCCCATAATCCTCTCTGGCAACATAGGATGTAAAATTTGATCAGCTCATTGGATGAAGCCGACAGGTCCCAAAAATGTGTGAAAAGGGGGCCAAGCGGTAGACAAGCGCCGTGTTGAGGCAGCGCTCCTGCCGGCCCCCCTCGGAGTTCTCCGTGCGGTAGCCGCAGCGCGAGCAGCGGCTGGGACCGAGCCGCCGGGACGCTGCGGCTGCAGCGACTGAGGCGGCTGTGACAGCGGCGGCGGGGAGGCCGCGGCGCCATGGGGGGGCCGTAAGAGCGCACCGCTCGGCCGGAAGGGGGCAGCGCGGCAGCGCCGGCGGCTGCGGGGTTATCTCTGCGGTGGCTGAGGCAGCGACCGCGGCGTTGCCAGGGGCCGGGCCGGCGGGGCGGGGCGTGCACTCGGGCCGTGGGCGGCGCGCGCCGTGGCAGTTGGCCTCAGGGCCCCGTCGCCCGCGCGCGCGCGCCCGCCCGCCCGGCCGCCGGCGCACGAGGAGGAGGCGGAGGTTGCCGAAGGAGGAGGGGAACTCGGAGCAGGAGGTGAGGTGGAGAAGGAGGAGGCGGCGGCGCGCGGCCTGGAAGAGGAGGATGGAGGAGCAGCCAAGGGAGGGCGAGGCCGAGGTCGCGGAGCACTGGTTCTCCAAGTGGGAGCGCCAGTGCCTGGCGGAGGCCGAGCAGGAAGAGCAGCTGCCCCCCGAGCAGCAAGAGGAGGCGGCTGCTGAGGCGGCGGGGCTCAAGAGCGAGCAGCAAAGGCTGTGGCACCTCTTCCAGATCTCGGCCACCGCCGTGGCCCAGCTCTACAAGGATTCTGGGTGCCAACAGCCAGGACTCTCCATGTGGGACCCTTTCCAGAACGCAGCCATGGCCGTTACCAGCCTCTACAAGGAGAGCGGGGATGCCCACCAACGAAGTTTTGACCTGGGCGTCCAGGTTGGCTACCAGCGTCGCATCAAAGATGTGCTGGAGTGGGTGAAGAAGGGCCGGAGCACCATCCGTCGCGAAGACCTGATTAGCTTCCTGTGCGGCAAAGTGCCCCCTGCTCCTCCCCAGCCACGCGCTCCCAGAACGCCCCCGAAGCCGCCTGGTGGGGCACCCAGCCAAGCTGCGGCCACTGAGTCCAGCTCATCGGTGGACGTCGACCTGCAGCCCTTTCACGAGGCCATCGCCCTGCACGGCCTCAACGGTGCCATGGCCAGCATCAGCGTGCGATCAGGCGCCCCCGGCTCCCCGCCTCAAGACGGCAGCGTCGCCAGCAGTGGGCGCCGAAAAAGTAGCTTCTTCGAGGACGGCTTGAACTCCTTCGAATCAGAAGAACTGGCCCTCCGCGTGGACAGCGCGGGGAACCGCAAGCGCACTTCGGCCCAGTGCACTGATGGCACCACAGACTCTCCAACCCACAAGCGCAACCGAATGGTCTAAACTGCTCGTTGGTCACCAGTGACCATGTTGTTTGAGAGCTAACTTGACCTTCAACGTGCTTGTCCAAAGGATACCAGAGACCATCTTTCTTCCTTCTCTAAATTAAACAAAGATTTCTGTCAAATTTGCCATAAAGAAACTTTAAAAGTATTCCAGAAAAGGCCTCATCTGACTCTGACTTTCCAAAAAATATAATCCTAGCAGAGAACATCAAATGTCATGTAGTAGTTAGCAAGATCATTTAAAGCAAAAGTATCTGGTCAAGGCGGGAGCCTGGTTTATCTTGTTGACAGTTATATTGCTTAGCACCTAGCACAGTTTCTGGTGCTCAATAAATGTTTGTTGAATGAATAAATGTGACCTTATTTAAAATTCTTAAAGGAAAAGGACATAGCAAGTATTTACTTGGTTATGGAATACTTTTATCCTTGCTTTGTTGGTTGTTAGCTTTAACGGTCTTTGACAATTCTATTCAATTGTATAGAACTTGACATCTTGGTGAAATCCGGACTCTTCCATTCTTACTCCACTGTACCATGCACCTAATTTCTAGAAAGAAACTGTGAAAATAATACTTATTAGGCCGTGATTTTTTATTTTGAAAAATAGAGATTTTGGTGATTATGTGATGGTGTAAAAAGGTGCTATTATGGTTGGGCAGGTAATACTTGAATTGACTCAATTCAGTGCTCTTTTTAGGAAAACTAATCCAACACTTGAGATCCTGATAAAATACGATAGTGGCCTGGTGGTGCTCCTTTTTTAAGGAATGTAAAAAGTTCCTTTTTCTGAGGTTACATCTTTGTAATCTTTGTTTTGAAGTGGAAGACCAAATAGTCAGAATGAACTTCTGGGTTTTAATTAAGGGTATGGCATGGTGTAACTAAAAGAGTATGAACTTTGTATTAAAAGGACCAACAGTGGAAATCCTAGCTCCACAAATTGCATGGATTTGGGCAAGTTACTTAATGTCTATCGACCTCAATTTTTCATCTGTAAAATGGAACTGTGTGTATCCTAAGGTCATTGTCAGGATCAGATGAAGTCCATATTTCAAGTGTTTAGCACAATACTTGGCACCTAAAGGTGCTCAATACATGTTCTCCCTTCTCTATAAATAAAAGTCAGAAAAACATTAAAATCCATTATATTTTAGAAGAAGTAGCAAAATAGATCCGTTTAGAAATCAGCAAGTAGAATCTCTGTGTTTGAGCTGAAAACTACTTACTGTTCTATATTTGAAATTTGCCTAACTAGCACATATCTTGCATTATAAGTTTGTTGAGCTCATGAGTACTCAGGATCAACACTCTGGATACTAGGGCAGCCTTGGAGTTCCTGAAATTGCCTGAGGGACGCACTTTGCAACCAGGAGTAATGAAAGATCTACCTCCTCAGGCCAGATAGAATATTAGGAGGGGAGTAAGGGCAGAAAGAATTTGGAAGAGAAGGTCCTAGGGCACCTAAAAGGCTAACGTGGTTTTAGGTGAGGGTAGGGCAGAGTGAAGTGATGCAGAAGGTAGAGTGGGTGGGGTGGGGGAGGAGACAGGAGTAGAGGAAAGTTAAAAAGTCCAGATCTCAGGCCGGGCGCGGTGGCTCACGCCTGTAATCCTAGCTCTCTGGGAGGCCGAGGTGGTCGGATCGTTCTGAGCTCGGGAGTTCAAGACCAGCCTGAGCAAGAGCGAGACCTCATCTCTACCAAAAATAGAAAGAAATTAATTGGACAGCTAAAAATACATATAGCAAAAATTAGCCGGGCATGGTGGCACATGCCTGTAG
>CAUYSK010095556.1:0-27985 GCA_963575035.1 Avahi laniger | reverse complement strand
GAAGTTCTGTCTGTCGTGCAACGGCGTGAACAGACTTAACACCCCTGAGCTATGTACTTAAAAATGGTTAAGATGGCAACATTGAATGTTATGTGGCTTTTTATCACATAGGAAGGAAGAAAGAAGAAAACAATAAAATTTACATTTGTATTATTATAATATATTCATTTCCTCTGATATTGCTGAAGTACGTTTTGAGAATTTTAATAGCTCTACACTATGGAAAATTCTGCTAGAGAAGAAGTCATCATCATTAACTTGAATGTGTAGCTGAGGATTTTGCAGCTGATGGACATTAGTGCGGCGGCAGCAGCGCAGGCCCGTGGATCTGGCCATGGTGCAGAGGCCTGCCCCGCCCAGGGGTTTGGGCTTCCACACTCAGGGGGCACACGGAAGGTTTTTCAGCCTAACCAGCAATTGCTGTCACCCCATGATCAATTTGTAGTTTAATTGAAAACCACTCACTGGAAGTGTTTGGCACGTGTCAGGTTATTTAAGTACAAGGGAGTCGGGGTAACGAGTGCTTAGAACCACCTGCTTGCACAGTGCTCAGTGAATACTCGTCCATGGTGGTACAACAGTCGCTGTTCAAACCTTTCTCGTGATCCACCTCGGCCAGAGCCGTTCTCTGAGTGTTTGTGACCGCAACTCAGAGACCATCCATGTTCCAAGTCCACGCCTCTTTCCAGAGGTTTTATTCTGGCACCTCATAGATTCCCCTTTTCATTAGACTCCTGTAAATTGTGGATTTGTGCGTGATTATTGCTGGCTTTCTCTTTCCGTACTGATTTTCACAGTGACAGCCAGATAAGATGGTAGAGAATTCTCCCTGGGAAAGCATTGGTCAGTGGCTCTTTGAGGAGAAGGTGTCATTTTCAGGGCTTTGCTCTGAGCAGGGACCAGAGGCCTTTATTTCACTGAAAGCTTCACTTTTTCTTGGCTCAGCCAGGCCTAAGTATGATAAGGAAAAATGCCATTGGTGCCGGGCAGTGCCAGCTCGGTGCTTGCTGCATCTGAAGATTCCTGCTGCTTTGGGCCCCTGACAGACCAAGCGTTTGCATACGCTCCCCTCACCAGGAGCGTTAGACTCTTTCAGCCATTTAGCAGTGTAGTCATTGGGCCTGGTGGTCTGGGCGCTGCTCCGGGGTCAGGGAAGGCTTTCGGCCTCAGTGCTGTTTGCTTTGTAGTCTGAGACACATTCATGCATGAAAAAATTGTTTTCTTCCTCAAGACTTCCTCCCCCCGCCCCGCACACACACACACACCAGGAAAGCGCCCTAGACGAGGTAACCTCATGTTCTCCGCCTGCAAGGGCTCTGACCACAGCATAGGAAGCGGAAGTTAGGCTTAAAAAGAAACAATCACCATGTGTCGTTCGGGCCCCAGTACACTCCTCAGACAGCGCAGGCCTCCCGCCATACCCCGCGGCAAGACAGACCGGAAGGCGCACACAAAGCACACGCGTGCAGCGGGCTTGGGCTCCCTGCAGCCCACCTGCCCGCACCCCCACAGTGCACTCCCCTCTCCTGCGGGCCAGGTCCTGTCCTGCCCCCCGAAAGGCTGCCCCCTCTCCCTTGGGAGGCCATTAAGAAAACCAGGGGCCCAGGAGGTGGCGCCTCGGCTGTGGAGAGCTTCCGTCCACTTCTTGGCTTTGTGCTCCGGTCCAGGAACCGGCTCCTCGCTGCGGCCCCCGGCTCCGAGGCAGCTCACTCTCACTTTTACCTCCTAGACACGGCCCTGCCCTTTCCTGGACGAGGCTGGGGAGGCACAGAAGGGGGCTGTTGACTTGGGGAGAGGGCGCCGGGCACATCAGAGCCCAGAAACGCGACTCTGTCCGCGCCAGGCGCTCTCCCTCGCCTTCATCACCATCAGCCCATCCGAGGTTCCTGGCTGTCCCGATGCCCAGTGACAGCCTGGGCGCTTACACAGCTGGGCACAGACGTGCAGACCCTCGGCCATGACTCAGCATGGCAGGTGCTCTCACAGAAGCAAGCGTGGAGGGAGGGCCAAGGGCGCACCTGGCTCCCCCTGGGCTCACAGGAGGGTTCTGGAGAGGAGGTGCCGGCAGCCGTGTCGTGGGGGTTTCGCTGTGGAGGGGACACTGCAGGCAGCAGTTGGAAAATACAGTCCTGTGAGCACCGCTGGCTCGGCGGGTGCTTCCGAGAGGTGCTGCGTCCAGGCTCAGGCACCTGGACGGGGGCAGCCGGGCAGGAAGCAGCCAGAGCGCAGTCTGAGAGGAGGGGCTGTGCCAGGCCGGGAGAGGGCCAGCGGCCGCGCGTCCACACCTTTCCGTCCCTCCGCCTGCTTCACCGGCGCCAGGCCACTCTCTGGTTCATTGCCTCGAACTCCTCACTGTCACAGCAAGAGCTAAGAACCCAGTGCATGAAATAGCACCATGTAGCTTATCTCACAGCGTTGATAACCCCCCATCGCTGCGAATCTTTTTCAACAGTTTTCATTTCTCTAGTGTAAGAATTCCAGGCTCTGTTACAAAATCTGATGCTCTCAACAGCAGCATGGCTGAGCAACGAGGGGGTGGAGGGGAGGCTCGAGGGCCGGCGCAGGGAGGCAGCCTGGGGCTGGCGTGGAAGATGCACGTCAGGGTGATCAGAATATAAAGTATCTCCCCCTAAAAAGCATTCTTCAGTTTAGAAAGTGGACCCAACCTTCCAGGATGAAGTCTCTAGAAAAGTGGATTTGCAAGTGGATTTGAAGAAGGCAGGGACAGTGTGCGCCATCCTGGGCCATCGCCATCCTTCCTGCCACGCCAACCCCTCCCTCTGGCTTCCCTTTTCTGTTCATTCCCCCAGGAACTTGGGATTTTGTGAAACATCGTTGACGGGGTCCCTTTTTTGCTCCAAGTGTAGATTTCAGTTCCTGATTTTTCCCTAGCTGGCCGCTGTGGCTCCAGGCTCTGCCCGCCGGCCCTGCCTCCACACCACGGCAGCCCTTCCTTGGTCCAGCCCTCGTGGCACCTGACACCGTCACCTCAGTCCCTCTGTCTTACTGAGGCCCAGCTGTGGGTCAGGGATGCTGGGCCCCGATGCTGCAGAGAGAAAGGACATGAAACTCAGAGAGATACGGTTGCCTGGTTTAGGGCCTGTGCCTACAGAGGGGCAGGGCCAGGATTCAGACCAGGCTTCCACGACCCTGCAGCCTCTCCTTTTCCTGTGCATCAGGGGACTCTGCTCAGATCATGTCACTCCCTTACTCAGAACCCTGGCAGGACAGGCCAGTGGTGAGCTCTCCCTGGGAGGCTCTCCACAGCACGCCCCCTGTCTGTCCAGCTCGTCTTTCAGTAGGTGCCCCTGAGTCCCTGTTGCATGTGCTTCAAATTAAGCCGCCTTCGGTTCTCAGTCAAGGGACACCTCAGCCTCTGAACAGCCAGCTACCTCTTTATAAAGCTGCTCCCTGTCCTCTTCACATGGCATGGTCCCTTGCCCTTTAAAACCCTCCTGCCACTTGGTGTGGACCTCCTATACTGTGTTCCCATCTTCTCGCTTGAGTCATCAGCATTTGGGCTGTATTACCTCTGTCCCCTCCACCCCTCAGTGCCCACTCCAGCCTGGCCAGTACTCCTGGCCCCTTCAGGACCGGGCAGTCTGTTGTAGCTTTGTGTCCCTGAGTCCCTGACAGTCATTCCACTGGAGAAATAGTGATGGAGATGTGCCCGAGCTTGTGCAGGAGGGCTGAGGCCATCGCCTGAAAGGAGAAACATATCTCTCCTCCACGGTAAACTATGCGCATTTAGCGAGAGTAGCTCATTGGCACAAGAAGGAAAATTTGACTGTCTAAATGGTGGTCAGTCTAAAACACTGTGCCCATCCTTAAAAGATCTTTCCTTGTTTTTTTGGTAAAGGTGCTATATAATTCCGAATTCTGATACTGAGAGTTCCAACTATTTCATGTATCGACAAATAGTAACAACGACTGCATGTTTTCACTTAGGATACGTGAGGACTTTTCAATTTTAGTAATACTCTTGCCCTGCAGGTAAAAAACAGAAACAGAATACTTAATGGTAGTTTTCACTATCTTTACCCCACAGGCTTAGCCACGCATTGCTTGGAAACATTGTTATCGGTATTTATATTTTTTATAGCCACTTTGGAGCACAGATTTCCATTTAAATCAGAATAATTTACTTGGTGTCTTAACTCCCACGATAACATTGTATTGGCAATACATTCCACCTCTCACTGATTAAACACTTAACTCCAGCTGAGCATGAACTGCTACCTTTGGATTAATATCTCCGTACAAATTTTCTAATAATTTGTTATTCTGAGTAAGATAAAAATGCTTACTTTCCCTGGGGAATATGTCATCAAAGGTCGTTTATTTTGTTATATGGAAAATTTTTGTGAGCTGTATCTTTTAAACCATGCCTATTTTGTTTGTTTATTTAGTTTCTTCAGATGGAGGTACTGAGTCCTCTGCCTTAGTGGATGACAACGGCAGCGAGGAGGACTTCAGCTATGAAGACCTCTGCCAGGCCAACCCGCGGTACCTGCAGCCGGGCGGGGAGCAGCTGGCCATCAACGAGGTACTGGGATTGCACGAGACGGTGGCGGATACTGGATACCAGATTTCCAGGGTCCACAACCACTTCAGACTTTGCTCTCTGATGATTTTTTAATAATATATTCTAAAACCTGGAACTCCTATTAGAACAACACTGTGATTTTCGGGCATTTTCCAGGAAAATTTAAGTGCTTAAGCTTTCAGGATAACCGAGGCTCATCCCTTATGATAGTAAGAGCTGCAATCCTCAGCATTTGGGTAGTGCTTTCCAGTTCATGAAACACCCTCGCTTTCATTATCCCACGTAATTCTCACGACTGATCTAAGAGGTAAACGTTATACTTGTTATCCACATTTTAATAAACGCTCAGATGAAGAGATTAAATTACTTGCTAGCAAATGGCAGAGCTGATATTAGCCACATGTTTCTCACTCCAAATCTGGTGTTCTTTCTACCATACGATAGCTTCGGCCCTTTTTACAGAAATCTTTCTAGAAGGCACCTCCAGCTTTTGGTGTTCTTGAGCAGGATGTGTGGCACGTAACGCCCCCGTAAGTTAGCATATCCACTGAGGTCACCGACTGTCACTAGGATGTGATACGGTATGTTCGTGGAGCCAAGGGAGGTGTGCAGAAACACTGCTCCTGTGGCCGGTGAGCGGACGAGCCGTGCCAGCCGCCACACGTCCCATGATTATGCTGCGGTCTCTTTAATTGCAGTACACTATAAAGTTAGATAGGAAACCTACTCGAATTGCGAATAATATATGGATAATACACGCTGGGTGACGATGTGAGGGGCTTCCCGTAACATCTGCGTGACTTTAGAAGGCTTGGCTCTGTAACACCTAGTTTGGCTGCTCAGAAACCATTTTTGGAGTGAATATTCCAGATAGTCAAGTTTATTAGATAACCGAACCACAGCTCATTGAGCTATGTATACAGTTTTTAAAAGTGGATTTGGGGTTTCCTTTAAGAGTAGATAAGAGATGCCCACCTGATTTTGTTTTTCCCAGCATGTTTCTTCAGTTTATTTTGTGTAACCCGTCAAATGGTAAGGATTGACCAGACGCCACCAATGCACCCCAGTGAGACCTAGAAGATGTCAGTGCCACCCCCACACGGTGGCTCCCTCGATGTCCCATCCACCTACTGTCTGCGCTGAGCACTCCCCTGTCTCCGTTTCAGCTGATTGGCGACGGCAGCGTGGTCTGCGCAGAAGCTCTGTGGGACCATGTGACCATGGATGACCAGGAACTGGGCTTCAAGGCCGGTGATGTCATCCAGGTTCTAGAAGCCTCCAACAAGGACTGGTGGTGGGGCCGGAATGAGGACAAGGAAGCCTGGTTCCCTGCAAGCTTTGTCAGAGTAAGTGTGTGGCACTCTGTGCTGTTCGAAAGCATCCGTGGGGGAGCAGAACCGTTTTGGGCCAAATCCCACTCTGTATACAGATTCGCTTCTCTCGTAATTGTTTATAATCCCGATGTAAGAAATTAGGCCGGGTCAGAGTAAACATTCTAACGAAGGCAAACACGTTTGGCCTGGCTGCTGTGGTCCTCGGGCCCACGGGCACGGCCGAGGCTCTGCTAAGCCCGTAGAGACACAGGCTGGGGCCAGGCTGCCTTGTAACTAGCCCCAGAGAAGTGGAACCCCGGGAGGTCTCCCGCTTTGGTTCTGGCGCCGCCTTCCCCCACCCCGCCCCAAGTTACTTGTCGCCTATGTGTGGACCACAGTTGCGAGTTAACCAGGAGGAGCTGTCGGAGAACTCCAGCTGCACCCACGGCGGGGAGCCAGACGAGGATGCCAGCCACAGCCACCACAGACACTCCGAGAACAAGCACCAGATGAGGACGAACGTCATCCAGGAGATCATGAACACAGAGCGGGTGTACATCAAACACCTCAAGGACATCTGCGAGGTAAGGCGCCAGGCCCCGGACCTCACTGAGCTAGCGCATGGCTGCGTGATGTGCCCGTGGAGTTTCCTTCCCACGCCTCCGTCTGGGTCAGATCCTCACGGGTGCACATTTTTCCACACTCCTCATTTCTCTCACCTCCGTCCTGGCCGTTCCCCTGCACAGACTCGTCAGGCACCTGCCGTCTGCACTGCTAGGCGTAGGTGACTGTGGCTGTCCTGCCCGACGATGCAGCAGTCCTCTCTTAAGGGCACTTTGCGACTGTCTCTCTTAGGACTTAACTCCTGAGGTTATTTAAAGTGAGTGATTTTCACAGGAGGCCACACCCTTACTTGACTTTACAAGGAATCACTGGTTTGTCCCTGTCTGCAACCCCGCTGCAGCCAGCCACTGACTCACAGGCGGGACTCTGAGTCAGTTAGACACAGACAGGGGTGGGAATTGGTTTTTTCTGGTGATACCCAGGGTCCTGTAATGTCATGATATTCTACTTGGCAGTAAGTCGTATAGTCTTGTCCTGATTTCAGAGAACTGACCATTAGTAGATGTGTATCTCAAAGAGGTTTTTCCTCCTATGGCATTTTTCATTTTATGGATTTCGTATGAGCACCACACTGAACTGTTGTTTGCCTGGCCCGATCATTCCAGCTGCCCTGGCTGTGGGTGCTGATGTCGGCACTATGGATTCAACCGTGACCGTTTAGCACTGAAGACAAGCTGAAGTCAGAGAACTGCCCGTCCTCTAATCGGATTAGCCAGCCACGTAGACATGCCAGTGTTTAGCTTATTTGTGCCAACCATCTTATTCGTTTAAATGTATGGTGGAAGAAGTGTCCTTAAAGTGGCATTTTAGGAAAATTAGGGTAATTGCCAATAATCGTTGAGCATTGACTGTATTCCATTCCTTTACCTGGATTAACTCAGTTAATACAGCATTCTCACTAGGCAGGTCCTATAAGCTCCCTGTTACAGATGAAGAAACTGAGGCATAGAGAGATGGACTGATAGAGTCAGGATTTAAACCCAGGCAGTCTGCCCCAGAGCCTGTGCTCTGAACTATTACATACGGTATATAGATTTTCTGTTGAAATTCATATCAAATAGTCAGTGGTATGTGTTTTACCATGTGGCCAGTGCAGTCTGTTTAATGACATGACGCTGTTTGGGAGGTGACTAATACGTATACATCCCGTCCCACTGACTCCTACCCAAGCTGTAGAGTATAACTGTGGTATTGTACATGGAGAATTAATTAGTACTCTTAATTAGTGCAGGCTTCTGATAAAGATCTACAGATATATGCTGTCCATAGAAGGCGGGTGGTGGTAGAACCCCTGGGTAAGACGTCCTTGGCTGTGTGCCGTGGCTGACGGCCAGCAGTGAGTAGCTATTCAGCAAGTGATGACACTGCATTTGACAAGTCTGCTCAGCTGTGAAATGGAATTAGGGATGGGACAATGATTATCTTAAGAATTTGGGAGAAGTGTGACAATACCAATTTTTGAGCTCTGGTATTTAAAACTTGTTTCTGGAAACATCATATGATTTCTTGGATTATATTAATAAATCCAACCATGTGAGCCTTTTTGCTTTCCTTTTGTTTTTTAAATATCTGTGGCAAATTATAGTCACAGAAGTATCTCATCAGGGACCCACAGAGGTTAAAATAATTTTCACTAATTCAAATCCACTCCAAGATCATGGCTTCAGGCCTCCAAAACTGTATTATTCAAATAAATATTAATAATTTCTTTGAGTTTCCAAACAAAAAAGTTTACTTTTGTATTTTGCAGGGCTATATTCGACAGTGCCGCAAGCACACGGGAATGTTCACTGTTGCACAACTAGCCACTATTTTTGGAAACATTGAAGATATTTACAAATTCCAAAGAAAGTTTTTGAAAGACCTTGAGAAACAGTACAATAAAGAGGAACCTCATTTAAGTGAAATAGGATCCTGCTTCCTTCAACATGTACGTCACCAATACTTCTCTACTAGTAACAGCTGGTTAAGTAGTAATTTTGTTTCCTTTTTTTTAATTTAAAAATTAAAAAAAAATTTTAGCTTAACATACCCATGCCATAAAAAAGTAATTTTGAAACAAGTCTTTTTTATTGTTTTTTTTTGTTTGTTCGCTAGATTAATTTTCCATCAAATGGAGATGTTCCTTGTAAAATTAAGTTGATTGGTTTATGTGGTTAATCTTTACCCAGATATCCCATGCGTCTTTTTAAAATTTTTTTATGTTGCATTTGGAATAATTTCTAATAATATCTAGAGTCTCATTTATATTCCAAGCACTTTTGGGGGGGGTTTCTTATATTGACTCCTATAAGGTAGGTATGTTTATTTTCCCCATTTTATAGATGAGGAAACTAAGGCCCAAGGTCACACCCTAGTAAGTAGCGATGTGAATTCAGACCTAGGCGTGTGCTCTTGTGACTGCTGAGCATGCCCCTGATGAGACGTGAGTTTATCATTTTTTAACTGATGAGTGACTATTACTGTTAATACTAAAAAATTTCAGAGGAAGATTTTATTTCTGGCCCAAATAGGGAAGAATAAAAGTAATAATGACAGCAACACCACCCTCTTCACTTCCCGGGTGCTGGGCCTGGTGGCATCCTAGAGCTGGTCCTCTGGGCAGGTAGATTTTAGGAGCCGAGGATGATGTTTTGGTGGTAGTGCAGGTGAGAAGATGGGCCCCGTAGGTGGCCTGGGCATATTTGGGACCTTGTAACAGGACTCCCTTTGCAGCCAGTGCAGAAGGTTCCTGAAGAGGAACAGTAACAGAGAAGCTGTGGACCAAGTCAGGTTGGGCTGGGGGCAGGATGGGGGCCCCGGGAGGTGAGTCACTCAGTGGAGAGAAGGAGAGTGTCGCTGCTGCTGAGGAAGGGCCGAGGTCGCCTGGCCTGGGGAGGTGGAAAAAGAGAGATTGTTGAAATGGATATTTTTAAGGAAAACCCGACAAGACTGATTATAAGCAACAGAGGAAAAGTAGCAAACAAAACTGTGTGTAGGGTGTTTTTTTTTTTTTTTTTTGAGACGGAGTCTCGCTCTGTTGCCCGGGCTAGAGTGCCGTGGTGTCAGCCTAGCTCACAGCAACCTCAAACTCCTGGGCTCAAGCGATCCTCCTGCCTCAGCCTCCCAAGTAGCTGGGACTACAGGCACGCGCCACCATGCCTGGCTAATTTTTTTATATATATATATTTTTAGTTGTCCAGATCATTTCTTTCTATTTTTTAGTAGAGACAGTGTCTCGCTCTTTCTCAGGTTGGTCTCAAACTCCTGACCTTGAGCAATCCACCCGCCTCGGCCTCCCAGAGTGCTAGGATTACAGATGTGAGCCACCACGCCCGGCTTGTGTGTGTAGGGTTTTGAGTGTCAAAGAATTAACACGTGGATTAGGAAAATCTGTTTCCCAGGGAAACCAGAGTTTGATTTTGGGCGTGTTGACTCTGAGCACATGGAAGCCCCGGCCCTGGAGCAGGACACGGGCAGGAAGGACGGCCGCCCTGGAGAGGGAGGACACTAGGAGTGCGCCGCCCAGCAGTGGGGGTGGCGTGAAGGCCGCACTCAGGGCTGAGGAGCTGTGCCACGGGGGCTGCGCCTCGAAAGTAGAGGAAGGGCAGGAGCCCAGGACACGTGGAGGGAGGACGGGGAGAACGCCGCTCCGGAGCCCAGGAGCAGGGCAGGTGGTGCAGTGGAGGGCGGCAGCGGCCTCAGAATGAGAAGGTGGGGAGACGGGGGTCAGCAGAGGCCTTTCCGTCTGAGGTGAGAGGGCGACAGGGTGACATGTGTGGCAGCCAGACCCCACAGCATTAAGGAGGAGGCGCGTGGTGAGGAGGAGAAGGTGTCCAGTGGCACTCTCCGTCAAGGAGTTTGTTAAAGTGGCATGGTGAGGCAGGAGGGAGTCGGGCGTTAGAGCAGCACCCCCTCTTCTCTGCTGCTGGAGGTCAGATCACAGCCGGGGGCTGGAATGGGCCAGGTGTGCACACTCCCAGAGCAGCCGCCTCCGACCCCTGGAGAGCCTGCGGGAATGCCCCATCCCCCTAGGAGACCAGGGCAGAGCAGCTAGGGGATCCGCCCTCCTTGCAGGAATCCGTCCCCCTCCTTCCCGGGAGTGTCCCTTAGAGGGGGCCCGGGTGTTACCTGTCCCTGTCACAGTGGAGCCATCCCAGATGCTGACGCAGCCCTGCCTTCCCCTCCTCAGCAAGAGGGCTTCGCCATCTACTCGGAGTACTGCAACAACCACCCGGGCGCCTGCCTGGAGCTCGCCCAGCTCATGAAGCAGGGCAAGTACCGGCACTTCTTCGAAGCCTGCCGCCTGCTGCAGCAGATGATCGACATCGCCATCGACGGGTTCTTGCTCACGCCGGTGCAGAAGATCTGCAAGTACCCGCTGCAGCTGGCCGAGCTGCTCAAGTACACCACGCAGGAGCACAGGTGAGCGCAGCGACAGTGGCCTTAACCCTGCAGGTGGCACCTCCCAGGACAGCTGTGACAGACGGGCTTCAGTGTCAGCCTTACAACCCTTTCAGTCAGCTCTGCAGGAGACGTCTTTGGATCGTTGAGAATGCGTTAGAATACAGCTTCAGAAGGACGTTCCTCCTCTCCCCTCCTGTACTGCTCAGGGTGATCCCCAGTAACTCTCAGAGCAGTATTATTTATGGCTGAAAAGTTACTTACTTTCTAGAAGGGCGAGGATGCCAAAAGTTTGAACCGTAGCTGGGTAGGAGCTGGAGTAGTTTGTAGGGTCAGCTTAGCAGATGCCCCTGCAGAGATGCGGAGGCTGAGCTCTGCCTGCCGGTGCCGTCTGTGGTCCCTGCTCCCCTCTGCCCTCGCAGGGAGCGCAGGGCCGCTTTCCTCGACTATCTGAACTGAACGCTCCACGTCCCGTTCAGCTTGCTCTGTGCCTAGCCAGGCCCTTCTGGCTACCCACAGTGCTTCTGTGCTTTGAATCCCAGCTTCTCCTGAACAACAACAAAACACACTGTCTTTATTGAGTCTGCCTTGATTATTTCTGGATTCTTCTCAGGCCCTTGTTCCCTTGCCATATGGTCTCTTCTGGGGGAGCCAAAAAGTTATCCCTTGCTTACTTAATGGCAAACCGACATTTTCCCATGTGACAGAAGCCCTGCTGTGATTACACGTAAGATACATCCCCCATTCAGTACTGGAGTGGGCACGCCCATTTTCCGTGATGTGGGAAAATGTCACTGCAGCGTGACCCAGCTGTTTGGTGGCTTGAGGTCGCAGGTCTTGGTTAACTGATCAAGTTCTTACCTAGCCAGCTGGGACAGGACAGTTATAGGGCACCTACTGTGTGCTGGACTCTGAGCCCAACGCACAGTGGTGCAAGGTTCCAGGCTAGAGCTTGTTCCAGGGAGAATCGAGCCAGACAGGGTCCATGTCACGGGCACAAGACTTTCCCTGCACCTGCCGCTCTTGAGAGGCTCCTTTTGCAGGGTCCTGGGGAGAAGAGGGAGAGGGAAAAGATTGTACCCAGAGGAAACTTCTGTGGCAAACCCCATAGTTCTGGGTTTTAACAACTAAACATCTCCCTGTAGGGAATGGAGAATGGATCATTCTTTTGTCCTCCAAGCCTCTGAACTCCTGTAGAGGGACAGGGCTTGAAAAGGAAACCTTTTTATAATTAGATTGGAAGGTAAAGCTGTAAGAGGTCTTTGAACAATGGCCCCAGATATGAGTGTTGGTTTAAAGAATTAGGACGAATGAAATGAGAGAAAAGAGTTCATCGAAATAGATAAAAGAGAGCTGCATCTAGTTTTTTCTTTTTCTGATAGAAAAATCAGAAAAGTTTAGTGGAAAAAATTAGGAAAGTCAAGAGAGCCACCAATTCGAAGAAATTTTTTTTTTTAGTTGTAAATATTTCTACAGATTTTTGAAGAAATTTTAAAGAAAGAATGAAAAAGTATCATGATAAGGAGCCAGAAAAAATAAATAAGAGAATTAAAAGCAAAATCTTCTTGGAAGACTCGGACGGGCAGCTTAGTGTGTTCCAAGGTGGAGACACGGTGGCCAGAAGTCCACACATCTCTCGGCAACAGTTGGTTTTTCTCTTTTCAGGACAGTTTTCACTATAAGCATTTGCAAATTAGTTGAAAGGAAATGCCAAAAAAACAAAACAAAACCAAAAAAACCCCCAATACTTCCTTAAGTAAAACAAAGCAAAAAAAAATCTAAAAACCATTACATTCTGCCTCTTTTCTAAAAGTGTCCAGAAAAACTTATTTTGCACCCTTTCTTCATTGCTGGAGGCCTCTTTGGGGGTTTTGCACCCATTCTTTCGGTAGCCCCCATGTGGCATTTTGTTCCTGCTTTCTTCTCTGCCTCTAGTGTGGACAGGCCTGTCTGAGACAGCAGGGTCTGCTTGGTGGCCAGTGCCCAGGGACTTCCTGGCTCTGAGTTGAGCTGTGTTTGGTAAATAGACAATAGAATCTGCTTTTAAGGCTTTTTCCCCCTGCCGTGCAGGCTTCTAATGCATTCCAGTGAGCCGCACTGGCTCTGTCTGTCCTGTAAATCACCACAGGGAAACAGAAAGTGCAGCTCATTAGCTGGACGGTTGGTTTCCACATCCCCAAGTTAGTAACACTGAGCACGACCTGAACGCAAACCTTCCAGATCCCGGCCGTGCTCTGTTCTAGCCTGCGTGTTTCAGTTTTCCCCGTCCCCACGGTTTCAGCAGGCTTGGGGGCAGGTGCCCGCTGGGGAGAACATTTTGGTGTGATGCGACTGAGCGTGGGGAAGGCACCAGGAATGCAGATGTGCTGGTGAGGCAAATGCCATGTTGGCGTTTCCATAGCTCCCCGGTCCTCTCCTGAACAGCATGAAAGATGAGACTGGGAGCAAATAATTACCCTTGAAAATGATTAGTGATTTTTAAAGTACTTCATGTAGCAAAACTGGTTCTATCAGAATCAAAGCAGTGATAGACTGTTCTCTCTGTGTTAATGAAAATAATCCCTTATCACTGTGACTAAAACTTGTTTCTTCTGGCATTTACTTTCATTCATTGTGATTTCTGGGAAATGAATGAAAACATTCTTATTCCAAAGAATTCTGAATTGCATTGGGTCAGCTCCCTCAACCTATGCAGACTGTAGTCTATTCATGGGGGAATGAGAAAAGGGAAACAAAGACTGTTGTTTAAATGCCACTTTGCCTAGACTGTTGGTATAGGAAGCAGGGATTGACTGCGTCGTTTTGTCAGTCCTCATTTGCAAGGTCCGTGTTATAAGATTAAAGTTAACTTCCCGTTTTGCAGTGATTACAACAATATAAAGGCAGCATACGAGGCCATGAAGAACGTGGCTTGCTTGATCAATGAGCGCAAACGCAAGCTGGAGAGCATAGACAAGATAGCCCGCTGGCAGGTGTCCATCGTGGGCTGGGAGGTAAGTGGGAAACGCATCCCCTTACGGGCTGCCGTGAGCATTATATAAAACAGTACACATACAAAGCTTGACACAGCCCATAATAATCATCCAAAAAATACTTTCTCTTTGTCTACATATTAATATACAAACACACATATATATCTATTTATAAAAATAACAATGACAATAGGTAGCACCTGTATTGTGTTTACCATTTACATATACAAACTCATTTAATCCTCTCAACAGTCCTATGAAGTAGCCACTGTTAACCCCCATTTAACAGATGGAGAGACTGAAGCACAGAAAGGTTAAGTAGCTTGCCCGAGGCCACACAGCTAAAAAGTGGCAAAGCTGGATTCAAACCCAGGTGGGCCCGGATTCAAACTCCGTGATGGTGACCTCTCTGCTCTACTCTTGTTACTAAGAACAACAAGCCGATGTCATTCTGATTGTTTAAAAACAATCTGACCAAGTCAGATTATCCTACATCCATTAATTGAGCAGAACTCATTCTCCCAGAGGAATGAGAAAGTTTGGAGTGAGAAGTTAGGTTTTTAACTAAAGCAGGTGATAGCAGTGAAAGTTGGTGGGAAACACTAACATGACAAGGGCCTTACAGACGTCTGGAGCCTGGACAGGACCTCGGAGAACACATGTCCAAGTCCCTTACTTCGTGAGGGAAGAATCTAGGGCATGGCGTTGCTCTGAGCAAGTAAACAGAAGAACTATTTTGGAGCCAAGCTCTTTTGCCTCCAGAAAACATTGTGTGTAACTGGGATTAAAGGAGAACAAAATCTTATAAAACAAAGCCAGTGTCATACCAAATACCATAAAGTAACATTGTATTTGTGTTTTTACTTTTGATCTTGGATTCTGACATTTAAAGGATAGTTTGTCAGAAGTTTGCTATTTCTTGTTGATAATTTGGCCTTTCATTTTCAAGACCCTAAACTAGTTGTTATTCCAGGGAGCTGCTGTATACCTGGCACAAAAGGAAAGTCTTAGTACTGTGTTCCCATACACTAGAGCCTCCTCATTGCCCGCTTGGTCTCGGGGGTCAGTCTGGGTCAGCTGCCATTTCAGATCTTAGCTGGATTGCATTAATTCAGCATGGTTCAGATAAGAGAGACACTTCAGATAACATAGGGGTACTGTAACATTTTCTCATTGGGTAAGAAAAAAAGAAAAGAAAGAAATTTTATGCCCAAGGAGACCAGTAACCGAGGTTTCAATGGCCTTGGAGGCCCTGCCCACCTGTGAATAGGGGCAGGTGGTGGGCAGCTTCAGGTAACCAGAAAGTCTGAGAAAACTGTATCGGGGCCTCTCCCACCTTCCTGACACCTGAGGAAATCAGAATTGGAAGATCCCAAGGTGTGTTTTTATCCTTCCAGGGACTAGATATCTTAGACCGAAGCTCAGAATTGATTCATTCTGGGGAACTGACCAAAATCACTAAGCAAGGCAAGAGCCAGCAGCGGACGTTCTTCCTGTTTGACCACCAGCTGGTGTCCTGCAAGAAGGACCTGCTGCGCAGGGACATGCTCTACTACAAGGGTCGGATGGACATGGACGAGATGGAGCTCGTGGACTTGGAGGATGGGCGGGACAAGGACTGGAACCTCAGCGTGAAAAACGCCTTCAAACTCGTCAGTAAGAGCTCGGATGAGGTTCATCTGTTTTGTGCCAAAAAACAAGAAGACAAGGCCAGGTGGCTGCAGGCCTGCGCGGATGAAAGGCAGCGGGTGCAGGAGGACCGGGAGATGGGTGAGCAGCCTCGGCCCCCGGCCTCTGCTTTCTGGCCTCATTCTCTGGCCCCGCGTGCCTGCTCTGCCCCAGCCCTCTCCATGAGAGACCAGTCCCGCCATGGGGAAAAGAGACAGGATTCCCAAATCCTAAATACTTGCAACCTTGCTTAACCGAGACAGGCCATGACAGGTGCCGTTACTGCATTTATTCAACACTTACCTCGTGTCAGACACTCTGTAGCACATTCATAGAGATTGTCTCACTGACTCCCTGTGAAGTGGTTACTATTATACCTGCTTTACAGGTGAGAAAATTGAGGCTTACGGAACTGGCCTACTCTTGAGACATGGCCAAGTAGCATTTAAAACTAACTCAGTTGCCCCCAGAGATCGAACCACACTGTGGTCACTCTTGCCCAGGCCCTCGGAAGTATCAGACGATGCTAGAGGCTTCCCCAGCTGTGCCTTGGCAAAGCACTTAAATTGACCTTGCTCGACTGACACCCACCAACTCTGCCTGCTGTTTCCCCATCTCTCGCACCTGTGAAACTAGGGACCTGGCCTCGCAGATTGCAGTTAAGGCAGTTTCTCCTTCATGCTCAGGATTACGCCTCTGCTCTTTGGTCTGTCTGCCCAGTGTCTGCTGGCCCGGAGGTCCTGCATGGCCCCGGGGGCAGAGGCTGCTGTGCGTGGTGTTCAGGATGGCAGCTCCACAGTCTCCAAGCCCCAGTCCCAGGGCCTCCTGAGCTCCTTAGGGTTTCGAGCACAAACTGTGGAATGGAAGTCAGCCCAAGTGAGCCCAGACCTCAGGTCACGTGGGCCAGGGTCGAGGCGTAGACGTGCGCCCTGCCCCACCCTCACCCACGGCCGTGAGCAAAGCCAGGCTGAAGACCAGGAGGTGCCCTATCAGTCCTCCCCAGCCCCAGCTCTAAGCTTGGCTATGGATTTGGGTCTCACCCACGGGAGGTTTTGTGGGACCCTCTGTTAGAGTCAGAAGGGATTTACAAGTGCGTCAGGCTAACTGCCATCGGTAGCAGGAATCTACTCAGAAACACTGTCAACAGGTGGACACTCTACCATACGGAGCTCCCCACCTCGCAGACGGCCCCTTCTACCGAGTGTCAGGGCGTCTTGTAGACAAAGGAAATCTGAGTCCCAGCAACTGCTGTGTATTATCGGTATTGATTCCAGGGCCCGTTGGAATAAGGCTAATCACTCTATCATGCCCAGAATTCTGCAGATAGTTGCAGATCAAAATGCAAAATCACAACATCCTAACTCTGCCCGTCAGTTGTGGTCCAGTGCAGCCCCTGAAATCATTTGTAAGTCGGAATGTTTGGATTTGCCCTGAAAGGGCACTGCCTGTTTACAGGGGCGTCTTAAGCACTTCCCAGTCTGCCCTCAGTAGAAGAGAAAGGAGTGCCCTGCTGTGCAGTGCCCAGAAGACGCGGCTGTCTGGGCGAGTGTGGGATAAAACAGGACACAGGCCCTGGCCTGGAGTGTCATGCCAGTCTTGGGGCCCTATATGTCACGTGTGGGTGAACCAGGGGGAGAGCCGAGCCCCAGGCCGGGCCTGGAGGGCCTCCGAGGCTGGAGATGCCCAGGGCGGCCATGGAGACGTCAGGACCAGTCAGGGACAGACGGCAGGGCCTGGATCAGCTCCACCTCGGTAGAGCGAGCGCCTGCCTGCGGGAGGAAGGCTTCCCAGTGGAGATGGCAGGATCCAGCATCCACCTCAGCCTGTCTGGGCTCTGTCCTTCTGTCCGTGCTCATGTCCCGACTGCGAGGCCGAGGTGGGTCCCGTCTCCGGTTTTCCAGCTCCGGTTTTCACGCAGTTCGCCCGCTGCACACGGCGTCGCTGCGCTGCGGAGCTTTACGCAGAGGGGAGTTCAGGGTGCGGGCTGTGCACAGCTGGGGAGCGAAATCCGGTTCCCGTTACTCAGGTAGTGCCTTTGTCAGGGTGGGGCCGCTGACCCCCAAACAGCCGCAGCACGTGGGCGGGCAGGCCCGGCAGCCTCTGCTTTGTCCTCTCCTGCCAGGACCTCCACCTTAGCGTTATCACTGAGGTGACCCTGCGTGAACATTGTCCCAGGAGGGTGTGACTTTGCACGGTCCGCGTGCGTCATTATTAACAGCACCCATTTCACTCTTTAAAATGCCGGGATCTGGAGGGTAGTTCTGTGCCCGTCCCGTGATGATCTTGCAGCCGCCCTGGCCGGTGTTTGGCTCCCCTGGTTCTGTGAGGATCGAGGTTCTCGGCCTCAGGTTACGGTGAATACCTCGGTGCTGACGTGGCTTGTGATGCAAATTGTATTCCAACATGTGTTCACTGGCTCTGAACGTTTCGTTTCTTTCTAAACCCAGGAATGGAAATTTCAGAAAATCAGAAGAAACTCGCCATGTTAAATGCTCAAAAGGCAGGACAAGGAAAGTCAAAAGGTAAGGTTTGGAGAGGGCTTCGTCTCCTTAACGTGTACGAGTATTCTGATAAAAGTGAGGGGAAGTTGTTAGCCTATGGCCAGCTCTGAGCAAAGGAGAGAAGTGCTTTTTGAAACTCAAAAGGACAGACCTGAAATAGGGGACACTTGAAAGATAGCCTGCGTCTGGTTTTACATGTACACCGGTGTTTGCTCCCATTGGAAGCAGGCACAGGAAAGGTCTTTAGAGGTGGTACCAGAGGGTTGCAGACCTCCCCACCCCAGAGGGACGATGGTGTTAGCCTCACCGGGCCACACGGCACCAGTCTGAGGCAGACAAGGACACTTGCATTTTTGGGGCATGAGAGGAGGAAATCGCCAACCCCGGCCTACTTGTCAGCTATAGGCTGGCTACATTCCAGTTTAGGTGAGAAAAGATCTAAGAAAGTTGAGTACATCAGGCAATGATGACACGAAAAGAAGACACAGGAGCTTATTTAAAGCAGTGATTCATTACCCTCTGTGCACATGAGAATCGCTGGGCAGCTGCTCAGAAACACTGATGCTCACGTACCCGGGGGTCCTAATGCACAAAGATTTTTCCACAATGCAAATGACACAAATGATCTATTCTAGCCCAAAAAGAATTCAATGATAAGAATTTTTATTCCAAAAATAATGCATTATATTCTTTAAAACTTTATTCAGGTCAACTTTCTACTTTAACAGGGATTTACCCTATGAAATTTATCCCATTCAGTATTTTCCTAACTGAAAATGCAAAAACAAGGACCATTTAATCCCAGGACTATGACAGGCCATCAACAAATGGGCCAAGAAGAATCTGTCACCAGAATGACACTTAGCATTCCCCTGCTCTCCCCACACAGATGCAGATTTTCCCCCCACTAAGTTATAAATATCTTCAAGGCAGAAAAACCCATTTTTTTAATTTTTATTTTTATATCTCCACTGTTAATGGCAGGTGACTAGTAAATATCGGTTTGTTAGAACTTATTAGTTTCTGTTCATATCTTCTGAGAGTCCCTCGCCCACAGCTAGGCTGAAGAATGGAATGAATACTAATGCTGATGGGTGGCCACCGGGTCGGGCACTATGTGGGCTCTCTTATTTCTTCCTTCTCATTGGCTGGAAGATGAGGAAATGGCAAGTTTGGGGCAGGGGTGGCTTCTGAATCAAGTCCTGCCTGTTTCCAGAACCCACCCTCTTCCTTCACGTCATGCCGACTGACGCAGTCACCTTTTGATCTAATCGCTGATTTTAATAAACCTTTTAAATGACCTGTGCAGATTTAAAATGCCTACTCTAGGCCAGGCACAGTGGCTCACACTTGTAATCCCAGCACTTTGGGAGGCCGAGGTGGGAGGATCACTGGAGCCCAGGAGTTCGAGGCTGCAGTGAGCTATGATCGCACCGCTGCATGCCAGCCTGGGAGACAGGGCGAGACTGTCTCAAGAAAAATAAATAAATAAAGCACCTACTCTAGTAAACAGTTTTGATGAGAACAATCAGGTATTGGTACTGTTCTGAGCACCTCCATTGACTCATTTAATTCTCATAGCAGCCCAATAGCTCTTGTTATCCTCACTTTAGAGATTAGGAAACTGAGGCACAGAGAAATCAAATGATTCCCCCAATAATCACAGCTAATAAGGGGCAGAGAAGGATTTGGGCCGAGGCAATGAGAGCTCCAGGCTTTCATTTAGAGCATGTCACTGTTTCTCATCCTATCAGTGGGGTTCCAATTCTGCCGCTTAACCACTGTGGGGTGGCAGGGAGCCCCGTAACCTCCCTGGCTTTCAGTTTCCTTCCCTGTCAATTTAGCGTAACGGTCCCCTCCTTGGAAGCTTTTGGGAGGATTCAATGAGATCACCGATGTCAGGTTCCACACGTAGCATCCAAACATAATGAGTGTTTCTCGTGTAGCTACTAGAGGTTCTGTTGGTTAATGTGAATCAAGAATCAGCTAAGAATTTTGAGTCTTGGCACTTTTTTTTTCCTTTTCAGTTAACAAGTGACCCTCAGTCCCTGTTCCATCTTTCTCCCCTTCGATGTAGGCTACAGTGGGTGCCCCGTGGCCCCCCCGCACCAGGGCTTACACCCCCTCCACCAGCGCCATGTCACAGTGCCCTCCAGTGTCCCCCAGCAGCAGGTCTTCGCCCTGGCAGAACCCAAGAGGAAGCCTTCCCTCTTCTGGCACACCTTCAATAAGCTCACGCCTTTCCGGAAGTGAAAACGGGAGGGCCGTGCTCCAACCGAGCAATTGCAAAGAGGAGTAGCATTTTTGCTTCTTCTGTGCTTAAGTCCAAGGAAAGTTTCTTGGACCCAGTGCTGAAAACTTCTTTTGGGGGATCAATGAAAGAGAGCAGGACACGGACTCACCTTCAGCCTTCAGAGACCCAGCTGCCTTCATGGAAGGGCGGAGAAAGTCGTGACACGCAGCTTCATCCTGCATGAGAACCCCCTCGCCCTGTGACCCGCTCTGAGGTGGCCGAGACTTGGGACCCAGTACCACGCTCCCAAGGGAACGCTAAGAAGGGGACCCCAGCCAGCCTCGCCCATCAGTGATGAGCGAGCCTCCGCTACGGTTCCGGCACAGGATGTCGCAAGATTTTCAGCTCCTAAAGAAGGACTAAATTAGAGAATCCCTTTCGCATTTGAAAGGAGTCGTGGCGACGAGGTTGGTGCCATGCTGTCTCTTGCTGGCACGTGGCTGGGCACACCTAGAAGGTGAGCTCTTAATCCTTTCCATAGTATCAGGGAACCTACCGCTGCTGTGAGGTGGCTGTGGTGTTTCCTGGTGTCTTCTGAGTCCACACAGCTGCCAAATGGTAGTACAGGCTTCATCTTGCAAAATTCCTCTTCCTACAAGCAAAGGGGAGAAAACAATGTTGCATCCATCACCTGGCAGCGTGATCTGCAGTGCAGAGTGACTTAAGCATCCTCAGGATACCGCTGCTTTCTAGACAAGGAGGGAGAAATCCTACTGCATGCCGGGTTTGTCCTTAGGCAGGTCCTCTGCTGCCTTGAGTAACTGCACAAGCAAGAATCGTGTCTCGCCCACACGCCATACCCTAAGAAACTCTGCCATTCAAACAACTTTTTGAGATATTAAAGCCCATTTGCTCTAATTTTTATGATAACGGTAACATGAAAATGCACTGTTGGAAGGCATTCTCAAAGAGCATCCCTGCATCGCTCCTGACATCCTCACCAAATTGTAACGAAATTACGAAGACGCGTACATTCGATGAAGAAAACATGAGGGGGGTGAAGCAGTCCTGCTTCCTGAGGATTTGAAACTGACTTTGTCACATAAACCCAAAACAAAAGCGTATAACTGTGCCACCACGGGAATGTCGGCACATTTCCCAAGACTAATTCTTTACAAAGGAGACCTTAACAAAATATCAAGGCTTAGAGATAGCAGTCTTAACGAAGGCCACACGGGCTGACACCTGCCGATAATAATCTCCTTTATTTGTTTATATTGTGCATTTTGATGAAGATAACTTTTAGCTATGTCTGGAGAAAACAGGCTCTGCAAAGGAGATGCCATTTTAACCTCCTCAGTGCCCTGGATGGAAAGTGTGGTGTTATGCAGTTTGTGAATTTCTATTTGAAAAGCTCATTTTTGTACACTACTCTTGCAAAGTTCTTTCTCCTGGTAGACCCATGCTTTGAGAATAAACAAATCTGTGATGTCAAAGACAAAGGTGTAATCTCCAGTCTCCAGGTGTGTGTTCCTCCATTCTCCCCGGCCTTCCTCCACACCCAGAGCTATTCCTTAATTGAGTGACATCACACATCAAGAAAACGTGCCCCTAGCCCTCTCCGGTGGGCCCTTAGAGCATTCCATGACTGTTCACGACCCTGCTCTGCGCCCTGGCATGCTTGCCTGTAGGCAGCAGTGCTGAGAGATTGAGTTGCCCTGCGGCTAGTAGCCCCAGGGTTGCTTTTGTGGACTTCCAGACTGCCTGTCCTGAGATAGAAGTTGCTCTGTGAGGAACATTCTTGGGAGGTGCTATGGCGTGTGACTGAGTATGTGTGTGTTTACTTCTTGAATAGACACTTCAACTTTAGTTGTATTTATATAACTGACCTTTTTACTAACAAAATACAATGATATATTTTGGAAACGATACTTAATGTGCTTTTCCTGGACACCTCAGCAATAACTGTGGGCGTCTTTGTGCTACATAGAGTTGTTTGTATGTACAGCAATTTTGAACAATTTTTTTATGTAGTGTAAGAATTGCTTTAAGGAAGTAAAGAGAATCTTTTGCTTATGTTACATTTTCAATGAGGATTCAATTAAAGAGTCACTGTTAGGGCTTCCATTTCCTAATACTCACTCATGGGCAATGAAGAAATGCTTTAAATTTTGTGACCAGTCCTAATGTACTTCCCAGCTGAGCCCTAACTTCCGGTTCCCACCTACCTCCACGGACTTCCTAACATAGAATCATGAATACCAGGACGTGTTTTTGTTATGTCAGGTTCAATTCAAGTCCCAGGGCTGTCCCTGTCAGTTTTATACAGTGTGAGAATCACTTGATCAAATATCTGATCAAGTAGGTCCTACTTGGGTTTTCAGGTGGTTTTGAAAACTGCTCATGTATTTTTTAAAGGATAGAACATCCTTTGACTTCTTGAAAAATCTGTGTATCTAGCTTGGGTTTTATTACCAAATACCTGAGTTCTTCAAAGATGGAAGGCTCAATTTTTGGCTTGAATTCTCATTTTTGGCTTGCCAAACTTCCTTGATTTAAGTCACATGCTCCACTTGGAAAGAAGAAACAACAAAGAGCCTCCTAAGTGGATCATGTGTGAATTTCACTGGGAATCTCACTCCCTCCTGTCTTTCTCTCTTTTTAATCTTACATTACATAATATGGGTAGGCCAAAAAAAAGGTGACATAACATTTTGACAAATTTCACCTATTCTTTTACGTTTCAGAATTTGTCCACTTCATTGAAAGACAGTTGAAATGGCCTTGGGCCAAAAGCAACCTTCTCAATTTTGATCACACCTAAAATGTACGACAGCCCTGCAGTAGATTATAACCAATCATAGAATAGAATATTTGCAAATTCCTGGAGTAATGTCATTCTTCGTCTTTGGCTTGCAGACTAGAATGAGGGTGGCAGCAATTTGCCAGAGCTCTCCTGGGACACCATCTACATAGTTTGCTTTCATTAGATCTGATTTTTGTTTCCCACTGGCAGATCTGATTTTGTAGTTGAAAACATTTCACTACCATCTAATGCTATTTCTAAATATTGTCGTGCCTTTTTATACTTAATCCAGATGAAGACTAACACCAAGCCTGTTCAGGAAATCCCTGCATACCTCATTGCTGTTATCTAGACACAAAGCAGAGGTACATGTAATTCAAAATTTGGTTTACAATATAAATCTTTTGTAAAAGCCAGGTGATCCAAAAATCTCTGCATGCCTAAATTCTTGATATTCCTCAATACAAATCAACTTAATTTCCTAGCCAGAAAAGAATAGCCTGATTACATGGAGGTAAGGGGAGTATTTCTGCACTATTATTTCATCAAGGAGGAAAGAAACATAGAGGTGTTCCTCACGAGACAGGGCCAACAAGTATGAATAAATGTCCTTTCAGTGGCTCACAGGCCAGGGATGCTGGACACAAATAAACTTTGAGGTTAAACTGCTAGCAGACCAGTTATCCCTGTAATAAGTTAAACCTATGAATTGTTCTCTCCGTTAAAATTTCCCTTGGCTAATGACTGTTGTTTCCAGAATGCAATGAAAGTGGAATTCAAAAGGCTTTGCAAAAAATAAGTGGAAACTCCAGCTGGTAGTGAAGGAAAAAAAGCAGAAGCTTCAATATTTGATGTAAGTTCACTCAGCTGCAACATACTTTTCATTGTTGCCTTTAGTCGTCTCATAGGCATTGACATTTTGTGCTTAGAAAATACTTTGAACTGATTCTGTAATTTAATAGTGGGTCATTTTTGTAAATATTAACATCCATTGTGTCTGACTTGCTTACCTACTTTACAAGGCTTTTGGCAACCTTTAAACTCATCAACATCAAGGTGATGTTTTCCGTATAAGTCAAGCGATGGCTTCCGAACTGATGAATTAGCTGTTGACAGCTGAAGTATGGTGTACAAGACTGCTTTAACTTGATATGTATTTTTGTTGAATGAAGTTTTTTGTAAAAAAAAAAAAAAATATTTACAATGTTATTTGAATGATTTCTTGTAAATGCTGTGAATCTATTATTTGTTGTTTTGTATCTGGATATTAAAATTAATTTGCCAGACTGGTTCTCGCAATGCATTTGAGTAGCAAAATAAGATAGATTTAAAAGAAAGGAGTAGCGAGTGAGTGCCAGGAGAGTTTCCGGGGTTTGCAGATGCTCTCCTGCCCTGACATTGGAAGACTTCTTTGCAGTAGCAATTCATCCATCGTGAGCTCCCCCAAACCACCGGGGAGGTGTGAGAGAAAGAAGGCTCTGAGGGGAACCTGGAAGGCTGCTTGACTGGAAAGATGTCACTAGACAGGATGTTGGAGTAAGAGTGAGACAAGCGACAAGAAGTGAGCCCTTCTTGGTGGCTGCAGCTTCTGCAAGGAGTGACAGAGAGCACATGAACAGAGCAGGTGTTCGGTTTGTGCCCTTGGACGCCACAGCTGCTGAGAGGCCCCTCCCTCGGAGGCGTGCTAGTGGGCCTGGACTCCCCCTTGGCGGGCGGGGTGGATAAGAATTTCCTTCTCTAATTAGCAGCTCAGAAAAGCCGAGTCAATAGCCCATTGTTTGCTGTGACTAATCAGAAAAGGGTTCCTATAAAGGCTGCCAAGAGGCTACTCCCCACTTTTTGTTTACTCCTGACATCCACCTACTTCCCAGAGCAATCTGCTGCCCCTCCTGGCGCTGGACCGAGGGGGCGGTTGGCTGGGTGTGGCAGAGACCGAGAGCCCCGGAACCCAAAGGATGCCTCAAAATGGCACCACGTATAGGAAGGAGTGGAAATAAAGAGCGCGCAGTGGCATTTTCTTTGGGAAGAGTTGTGCGGAGGATGGACCCATGGACATTAGCCACTCACTCTGCCCTGGAGAGACTGAGTCGAAATGTGTGAGTCATCCAAAGGAGACACACACGTGATGGTGTGATGAAGTGGGTAGCTTCAGAGAATTGAGTCCCTTCCTACCGTGAGGATCCAGACCAGGGGTCCCAACGCCTGGGTGGGCTTCACACAGGCCCCAGCAGGATCCTGGGGGCGGATGCCCCCACCTGGTTTGGGGGTGTCCCAAAGCCAGGCCGCCTGGCGGGGTCTCCGAGTGGCTGGAATGGTGGTGTGAGAGCCCAGCATGGCTGGGCACAGGAAGCAGAGCTCGCCCCGGAGGCAGGAGGCGCCTTAGGGACGCGGCCCAGCCGGGAGCACGGGGTGGGAGAGCAGCAGATGCAGCGGTCAGGGCGGTCCCCGCCGGTGGCAGGTCGGTGACGCTGGCTGCGAGCTCTGCGGTGGGGCGTGAGCGGACGGGAGTGCCACCAACAGATTCAGAAACGTGTGGCATGGAGGAGTGGGGACCGGGGGCCGGGGCTCCCAGCTGGGGTCAGTGGCTGCCCCTCGGAGGGAACTAGTTGAAGGCGGCGCGGAGCTCAGGAGCGAGGTCGGGGCTGGACACGCGGGTTGGAGCGCGCTGGCCTGCAGAGTCGAACCGCGAACGCAGAGGCGGGGGTCAAGGCGGCCCAGAGGGGAACGGGCAGGGGAAGGGACGGAGGGGGTCGGAGACGAGGCAGCAAGGGTGCAGAGGAGCAGCTGGCTACTGCCGCCCAGAGCCCACCTGCTACGCAGGGACTGGAGGGGCCTGTGGGTTTAGGACCCCAGGCCGTGGGACAGCCACGAGAAACCAGATCTCGACTCAATTCATGCCATCTGTTTGAATCCTCCCACCACCCTGGGCCCTCGCATTGTTTTGGCCGATGTACTGATGAGGAAATTGAGGCAGAGTGAAAGTAGAGGTGGGGGTCAGCTCTGCCCAGGGGGCTCCATTCCCCCAGTGGCCTCTACCGCCCAGCTCAGGTCTCCTCTGCACCTGGGGGATAGCGTTGGGTACGTTTATCCTCTTGAAGCTATTTTAAAGTTTTAGATAAATGTTAATAGACACTTGTGAGGAAAAGTCAAGAATCACAGTTACAGGGCATTGAACAAATGGTTGCACCATGTTCTCAGTGACGGGTAGGGGTGTGTGTGAGGAGGGAATGGGGGCACTCAATCGTAGGTACACAAATGCCTAAAATCGAAAGGACTTACGTACACAGAAGTTTGAAAATCTGATTCAGTGACAGCAATTCCAAGGTTCCAGGATCCAGATAAGAACGTGGCCACTGTCACTGCCTCCAGTTTGGTCCTATTGCCTGTAATTGCCCCACGGTCAGCTGAGAAACTGCCAGGGAAAGGCACAAAAATCACTATGAGAAAGAAACCTACCGTGGAGATTCCTTCCTCCAGACTCCACTGGAGAGAACACCTTGAGTTCCCTCATTTGATTAAAAAGGAGCTAAGTTTTCTAAATTAAGTGGTGCTGGTAGAAGATGCTACCTGACTCAATTTTGCTGTAATTCTTGAAGCTCTTCCAAGACATCGTGGGCCTTCCTCTGTTCCCTCCCCTTCCTGCTATTTTGCAGATATATCCACCAGAGAATTGTATGGCAGGAAGACATGATTTTATTTAGTTTACCCTTGATTCCTGGTTTGCACAGCACCTGGGTACGGCCTGGAGCCCTGGGGTTCAGGTAAGTGCATTGGGAAAGGATTTCTTTACATTCAATTTAAGGCATGTGAGTCCTAGAACAGCTCTTACATTATTAGTGTTGGATAATCCTGGTTAATTATTTGCAAACCAGTCAGATGTCTATAGCGTTTGGGGTCGGGGTAAGCCGGTTCCCAGATGCACACTCGAGGAAAAGGCTAAACAGGAGATCAATGCAGATTTTTGAATTCTTCTGCCAGAACTCTGCAAACTGTCTGGGAGGAGGAATAAAAACCATAGAATAAATGACAAGAATAGCATACCTTTTTAGAGAGCTTTCTAGAGAAGCTTATAGATTATTTTGCACAGATTGCAATGTGTACATTTTTATATTTATAGGTATGCTAATTTACACAGCGTAGTACAAACCCCTCAATGTATAGTGAAGAAGAAACAAAGTATACAATATATACAGCATGTGGAGGAAAATATATTGAATGAAGACAACTTAGAGATATTTGGGTCCTTAGACTGTCAAACGCAGAAGGGCATTGGTTCATCCTTTGCATTTTATGTACAAGGAACCCAAGGCTCAGTGATTTGGAGACCCTGGTTTCTGGCAGGTCTGTATTAAATCCTAGAATTGGGGGAAGTAAGATTCCTGAAGAGTGGTAACCCTTAACCTTGGCTTGTGACTTAGGGACATGATGTCCTTGGAGAAAATCTGTAGGGCACTGGGTGACCCTTTATCAAGAGATTCAGCAGTGAAGGAGAAATACGGTAAAACGTAGGAGAGCGACCCAGAAATAAGAAGCTAACTAAATAAGAACCTATTTTATTTGGGACAAAACAACATTAACTCCAAAGTCATTTGCGGTCTGTGTCCCTTTGCCCCTCCCGAATCAGTGTGTCAGACTTAAGATCCCAGCATTCTGCAGAATGTTTGCATCTGTTCTCTGTGCATTCACAGGGATTGTCTTGATCTATCCAAGGCAGTGACTGTTGTCAGTTTTTAGTTTTTATTTTTATTTTTTTTGAGCTAGAGTCTCACTCTGTTGCCCGGGCTAGAGTGCCGTGGCTTCAGCCTAGCTCACAGCAACCTCAAACTCCTGGGCTCAAGCGATCCTCCTGCCTCAGCCTCCCAGGTAGCTGGTACTACAGGTATGCGCCACCATGCCCGGCTAATTTTTTCTATATATATTTTTAGTTGTCCAGATAATT
>CAUYSK010095548.1:0-39573 GCA_963575035.1 Avahi laniger | reverse complement strand
CATTTGTCACCATGCCTGGCTAATTTTTTCTATATATATTTTTAGTTGTCCAGCTAATTTCTTTATATTTTTAGTAGAGACGGGATCTCACTCTTGCTCAGTCTGGTCTTGAACTCCCAAGCTCAAATGATGGTCTCATCTCGGCCTCCCGGAGTGCAAGGATTACAGGCGTGAGCCACCAGGCCCGCCCTGCCTTGAGGTCTTTAAAATTGTATAAGTTTATATAGAACACAGGAAGAATTGCATTCCAGTTTTTTCCAGTTTTTGGTGAGAGATATTTTTCTTTTTTTATTTTTTCTTTTTTGCTTTTGGGTCTTCCAGTGAGGACCGGAAAACCTGTTAGACAAATTCTAAAAGAGCTGCAACACTATTTTTGGTAAGAAATAAAATGGCAAATCTGTAACACTCAATCCAAACTCAATTTTACATCAACAGGGCATTCCGTGTTTATGCCTGTTTCCTGTGTAATTAGGAAAAGTGATTATCTTCCATATTATATCGTGTGTTACTGTTCTGAGCAAGCCGTGGTTCCAGTGGTTTCTTTGAAAAGTTTCCTTCTAGAATTAGATGCATCATTTATCTGTTTTTTGCTTTCCTGCCTTTTGATCAGTTTGGACTCGATCGCTCCATTGTCATGAGTGGATTGAAGTTTAGTTATGAGAACATCCAAAAGTGTGGGAGAAAATTTGGGTTAGAAAAAGAGAATTTATACAGCTGTGCAAATGTTATCAGTAAAGCCTAGGTTCCTTATGAATTATCCTGCAGAAATCAGCCTTAGCTGTTAGTGCCAAATGTCTGGCTAGTTGAGAAAAGCTTTTTAAATTTTTTTGCTTTGCCGCCATACCAAGTCCATTGCTCTATTATTCTGTAGCAACTAGGGCTAGGGTCCCACACAGACAATGAAGTTAATTAGCACTGATGCCATCATCTTTTATGTATGTATGTAGCTCATTGTCACCCTCACGGGTAAATGAGAGAGCAGAGGATTACCGTTTTGCCATTTGTACTTCAAAATAGCTTATATTAAATCTTTTCCTTGGGCCAGCCAGTGTTCCCAATTAATGAGTGGCGGTCCCAGTGTCGTAGCATAATAGGAAATACATTTTCTTTTTTTTTTTTTATCTCAGGATATTATGGGGGTACAAACATTAAGTTTACACGTTATGTCTTTGCCTCACCCAAGCAAGGGTTAGAAGCATGTCCTTCCCCCCTGCAATGCTCCCCATGTCCTTTAGTTGCGGGTTTACCACCCGCCCCCCAAATCCCCCTAATCCCTAGAGAGTATTACTGCCCCTATGGAAGTATGGAGTATGGGAGCCCCCTATGGAAATACGTTTTCATGAGAAAGCGCTGCCAGGGCTTCCAGCCATTCCTAAAACCTCACTTTTAGTCCGATGAGTTGTAAAATGATCTTCAGGCCACCTCCCTACTCCTTACCTATTTCAGCTCTGCTTCTTATGAATAAACAAATACAAACGAGTTCTGGTTTACGCAAACATTTTGACCGTTTACAGTAAACCCCTGCTGACCTCACGAGCAAGGACGCCAGCGATGTGAGCCCTGAGGCAGGACGGGTCTGCGGCGTGGAGGATGCGTATTTAGCGAGACCTCCAGACTCCTAAATGTCAGGCCAATTTTCATGTTCTGAGCCTAACAGGACGGCCGTGGGGACCGGAAGTGTCTGCAAGAGTGAGGCCTCTCCTGGCATTAGAATTCTGGGGCCCCGCGAGTTACCTGCCAGAAATGAGAGGCGGGGCAAAGCAGCTGGGGAGCCGTGAGGAACACATCCAACTTAGAAAATCAGATTTTCAAACGCAAATACAAGTTTATTTTGTTACTGTTTCACCCGAGACCAAGAGTAGTAACAGCTATTTTACAAAAAATATATTTTTTAATTTGAATGATACCTGATTCGGAGTTTCATCTAAAGTTCTAGAAATGGATCCTTTTGCTATTCAGCCTTCTTCTACACTTTAAATATCACTATGAATGTAAACACAGATGTGAAGTTATTGTATTATTATTATATTATTAACTTGTGAACTAATAAAGCTTTAAAATAGGAAAGAAAAAAAAAGCCCAGATGACCACATCATTAGAGGGGAGCTCTGATTGCAGTTGTGCTTGTTGCCATTCGCGTGAGAAGGCTTCGCGTGTGCGAGCTCGTTGGACCCAGTGAGTGCTGTAGCTGTCACCACTGCTCCGCGATTCCAATGACTGAGCGTCTTAGGGCCGCACCGGGAAGGCTAAAAGTCTGGAAGCGAGCGGGCACCAGACCCAAGCTCGACACAGGCAGTGCTTTATAGTTGCCCTTGGCAATAACCGGGTAAAATGCTACCTTTTCTTTCGATCCCTGCTGTTTTTCATCCCGGTGGGGTCCTCGATGTGAGCCAGTGTAAGCCAATTCCAGCCAAGCTCCAAAGAAGCAATCCCATTCTCTTCCTTATTAAAGAGCTTAAGGGCGGTCGGCAAGACCTCAGCTGTCTGTGTCACCAGACTCCCGGTGAGTGACCCTGAGACCCGCTGCCAGGGGCCGTCTTCCTGCACGAGCAAATCCTGGGCGCCTCACAGTGACCCATGTTAGGGCGCCAGCTTTCTTCTCGTGCGTCCCTGATGCTGGATCATTCCACGTGAGGTCATTAGGACAGACCGTGATCATCCAGGTCATCTCTGGGAATCCACTAACTCTGTATTCCCCCCGCGCAGACTCGCCTCGCCACTTCTGGTGGTATCACTTAACCTGCTGGCTCCTGAGCGCCGCCGGCATCGTCTGCATCCTGGTGGCGCACGAACACTACACCGTCGACGTGATCGTTGCCTATTACATCACCACACGGCTGTTCTGGTGGTACCACTCCATGGCCAACGAGAAGGTGAGCGCGGTGAGGGTCCCTGGGGGATCTGCTCTCTCTAACTGTGGCGGGCCCTTTTCGTGCAGTGGGGTTTCGCCTAGCGCGGTGCGAACGATGCCGTGGCCACCCAGATGTGTGGTTTCCGTCCGTTCACTTACACTCCCATCCGGTACTGCTTCTTAAAGTAAAATAAGAACTTCGAAGACATAGGTGTCACTTAAGGATAAAAAATGCGGTAAAATTATAGTGCACTGTTTTACTGATTCAACCAATGTAGAGTAGAATTGAAGGTATATGTGCTCAGTTAAAGTCTAGAAACCTGCATTGAGGCTTCGGGGCACTAAAAAAAAGTCTAGGAACCTACTAGTGCAGCGAGGTAAGACATGCCCCTGCCCTCAAAGGACTTAAATTAATTTTCAGGAAAAGATGGCAGTTGTTTTTAAAAATCAGACAAAATAAATAGCTCATGCATTCCTGGACTCGGTACATCTTTTGGGGACGCAGTGCTCTCTGGCTTCCTCCTTCTACTTTCTTATTCGTTTCTGCTCCTTCCTGTTTCCAGATGACCTTTTCTTTCTCCTCGCATTCATTCTTAAAGAGCTAGTTCAAAGGCCACCTCTTCTGGGAAGCCTTCTCTAACTCTTGTTCTTTTCCTCCGGCCCCAAGGTAGAATTATTCCTC
Source organism: Avahi laniger (assembly GCA_963575035.1). Lineage (NCBI taxonomy): Eukaryota > Metazoa > Chordata > Mammalia > Primates > Indriidae > Avahi > Avahi laniger. The sequence goes on along the minus strand of CAUYSK010095548.1, from coordinate 36,040 downwards.
CCCTTCTCTGTGCTCTCCTAGCCTGGGCGTGAGTCATTGGTGTGGTGGAGTTAGTCCGTGTACCACGACCGACTTATCTGTGAACAAACTTGCCGTGTTGTCTGCTGCGTGCAGTGTTTAGAGAATGTGTGAGTGATTAAAATACCTCATTGCCAAAGGATCCGCATCCAACTCTTGGTGCCCACTAATAAATGCCCATTCTGTGGGTAACTTTTATTTCTCTTTGTAGCTCTGTTTCCTGCTTCGTCGTCTCCTATTCCCATCTTCCTTCTTACGCTTCCATTTAGATGTCTGCTGACACCGCTGAACCAAAATTTTTGTCTTTCCTCTTAAATACGTTCAAATTTCTGAGCTCCTTCCCCTCTTCTGACTTCCTCAGCCCCTAGACCTGCCCACTCACACACGCCGACAGTGATCCCTCCGGAATCATCCTCACATCCCTTCCCCGAGTCCCTGCTCTTCCTGGAGTTGCAGGCAGCAAAAATGGCATGAGCCACAGCAAGGGAAAGGCACGTGTGTGCTGGGGACCCACCACGCAGAGTTAGGGAGAGGGCATGAGGGTGGTCACAGCGCCGGATCAGAGTTCTGCTCACCCCATTAAGTTACAACGATTGACAGTTTAATTCAGGTGCAAATCAAGAAAGATATGTCTCATTTTGTTTTTTTCCTACCATTTACAGAACTTGAAGGTCTCTTCACAGACTAATTTCTTGTCTCGGGCTTGGTGGTTTCCCATCTTTTACTTTTTTGAGAAAAACGTACAAGGCTCCATTCCTTGCTGCTTCTCCTGGCCCCTGTCCTGGCCTCCTGGCTGCTTCAAATCCTCGTGCAAAAAGTATTCACGGGTTCAGAAGATCGGTGAAGATAATGAGAAATCTACCTGAGAAGCAAAACAAAGGCATCAGCTCTGAGACCAAAAGAGTTAACGCTATAACCAAAGGTATTGTTTTGTTCCTTTAATTTTAGGAGAACGGACTGGCAAATGAAGAAGTGGACCAAATTTTGTGTAAATGATTAGAAAGATGAACAGAGTGTTCCCCTTTGACTGGCTTTTTTTATTCCTCCTGACAAAGATCTCTTCTCCTACAGCTCTTCCTCCACTGGTGAAAAGCCTTCCAGCTGGGATTTCACCGATGAGCTTGTCGAAGGTGCCAAAGAACATGCTACTCCTTTCTTTATTCTTTCTCCACTCCAGCCCTCTACTTCAGAATGTTTTCAGGATTTTTTTCCTCCCGGGGTCAGAAGAATTTGTTAATGTTTTAAATAAAATACCTGGATCTATACAGCCGCTGTGTAAATGGAATAACATAACGTTGAGAATAACCTAATTAGGCTTAGCGAGGAGAGACCTATGGGTTGTGAGCCAACTCCGGGTGAACTTTGTCTCTGCCCGGTTACGGGGAAGGCCGGGGCCAGGCTGGGAATGTGCACTGCTGCTGCTACCCAATGTGCTATGTGTCACTTTTACTTTTTTTGGTTTTAACTGATAATTTTATTTTAAAAAACAAAGGCGATCCAAGTAAGTAGGAAAATATTCGACACGCCTCAACGATTTTACATATGTGTAAAATATTTTGCTTTAAAATTTCTATGACAGATACACAGGAAACAGGATATTTCTGCTAATAAGTGGGTCTTGTGTACACTCTTAGATGCTGTTTGCCTGGTAAATTTCTATCTGGTACACCCAGGGCAGTCAACTGCTCTAGCACAGGATGAAAATGTGTGTGTCCGCGGATGCTCACGCTACTTGGGAACAAGCCTGTTTCCCTTCCAGGTCAGGCTCCCGGGTGAGATCTGTTTTAGGGCTCCTGGTTGGAACTCAGAAATACATTTGGTCACATTTTGTTGAAGATGATTTCTTCCTAGTTATGTTATGCTTTGTGGAAAAACCAAGACGGAGCCCAAAAGTTTAATGTAATTCTTGCCTTTAAGCAAGAAACTCAGTTTCTCATAAACTGGTCCTAAGGACATAGACCACAATTGAATAATTTTACTTTTACGCTGGGAAAATTATAACATGGTGCTTCACTATCATACACTGTTGGAATCAGTGCGTTAGTTATAGCTACACAGTCAGGGGGGAGGATTGTTTCTAAATTTCTTTGAAGTGATGCAGAAAAGATGGATTTTTTTTTAAAAAAATCTGATAAGATTTGATGCTATCAGATTTAGTGCATTATTTAATGCTGTTGAATCTTTTGGATAGTTCTTGGCTTAATTTCTTAACTACTTGAAGTTAATTTGCAAGACTTCTATGATAGTAGCCTTAGAAACAGTTTTAAGGTTACAAAATCATCAACACTAGGGCAGAGAGCGGAGGTGCCCACAGGGGTAGAAGAGGCCGTTAGGTTTATACTGAAGGAGAAATTCTCCCTTCACTTAGAATGGAAAACATCCCTAGATTTATTGTTACAAACTAGTCAGCTTTGATTGTACAAAATTGCCCTTTAAGTTGCTTGAGAAAAGCACAATGCAAATCTGTTCGGAAGACTCATCGTCCTTTGGTGCTAAAATTCTGTATATGTTTTCAGAATGGCTCTTTATGTCATAGAATAACCACTAAAGGAAAGGTAGTTGAATTCAAAGGCAGGAAACAAGACTCTCTAATCTGATTTTTTGAACAAGAATTGAAACCCCAGATATCCTTGGCAGGCTTTGAAACACAAGGATTTTTCCGGTATTTCTTACTAAATCAACCAATAATAAACCTATCTAGTTTACTTGATGAGTTTAGACATAATTCCATGTAATTTTCACTTCTGTTCATTTACTAAAGAGCAATACTTGCGCTAGAACAAGGCGTTCTGCTTTAAAAGACTCATTTTAAGTTCCTCCTTTCTGATTATAAGGAAAACCATCTGACATAGAAGTCTAAGTTTTGCTCTCCTAATACTGGTGTTTTTCCTTGAGCCTCTAATTCAAATAAAACCATTCGATGTACCTTGGAGCCTTATTCAGCTGTGTCTTGGATAACCTACTTTTCTTCGATTGAATGAGGAAAAGTGTTTAAGCTTTAAAAAAATCATTGTGTATTGATTATTGGACACCTTGAAACAGTAAGCCTTGCATTTTAGTCGGGTAATCCAGTTTTTAGAAAATAATACCATCACCTTTTAAAGAACTTTAAAAACACCAATGACGTGGCCACTACTCCCATGGTCTTTTTTACATGTATGTATCATGGCTCTCTAGTAGACACTGAGGAGGAACATGGTTTGAAAATGAGGAGGAGAGGGGAGTCAAAATTTCAAGATGAGAAAAATAAGAGAAATAGCAAAACTCATTTACACGTGGGAAAGCAAACTTGAGATTTCACCCAACATGCCACTTTGGGATATAAAACAATTTTCATCTTCCCTTTAAAACAGTAAATTCTTGGAGCACCTTTACTTTGCCAATTAAGATATAGATCTTACTCATTACCCTTGTTTTTGTAAGTCTGTGCTCCTCTTTAGCTTTCTTTCCTATGATTTAGTTTGTGAAATATCTATAACATATAAGTCCTATACATGAGGATACATTTTTTCCTAAATGCTCTCAAATGGAAATGAAGTTCTCTCAGATTCTACTTTTTGAGCTTCTCCACTAGATCTGAAAATAAAGCACCCTCCCCTCGTTCCACCTGAACTAATTGTGAATTTGCTGTTTAATTTACTGGCATCTTGGGAAACAAGTTTTGCAGTAGAAGGAAGGCTGTCTGGAGAGTGGTCTTGGAGGACAGCGCATTAGGGTTCGTTGCCGTGTTACCAGTGCCCCCTTGTGGTAACATGCTGTATGACTTGGAACGTAAACCGCTTTTTAAAATGTATTTTCAAGTTTTTAAAAGGCATTTATTTTTTTTCATTTTTCCCAGTAATCTGGAAGTATCATGTAAAAGGAATTATTTTAAAAGCATTTTAAACCTTTCCCAAAAGACTGTGTTCATATTATTAAGGAGTCACAATTCTAATCTTTTATCCATTTGATGAAAGAAAATTTGCATAACATTTTTACCTCTCACTATCACAATCATTACTGTCTCCCTTTATAACTACTATACTTTGTTTACTTTGAAACACCAAGTTGGCTGTCTTTATGGGTTTGTTTTTTTATTTACGTGCTGCAACTCATGCAGTTTCTTTTAATTGAAAGTTCACATCTTGTTCCTTGAGTATTTTCAACATTTCTTTCTTAATTCTTTTTGTTGTTTTCATTTTGCACTGTAAAACTGATTAAAAATGTAAGCCGGTCTTAACACACTCACCTCTGTAGTGTAAGAAAGTGTGAGAAGGAATTTCTTAGTACATGAGTTTACATGTTTAAATCAAGCATATTATAAGTTGTATGCCATGTGTTCAAAGCGTTTCTATTTGTATATATAAAGATCCTTGGTATTTTTTTAATGTCCTTGTGTTGCAATAATTTAATTCCTTTGACTAAGTTGCTAAAAATATTTCTTCTATTAAGAAGTGCTCTTGACTTCTATACCCAAATACTGAAAATCATGTCAAAGGTACCCAAAAATAAGTTTTTATACAGATGCAAACATTGTAAGTTCTGCTTTATTTTATTACTCATTACTCTAACTATGCTGTACTCTAAATGAATCATGAACGAGAAGAGGGCTTTATTATGGAATTATTTAAAACTGACCTGTAAAAGAAAAAGAAGAAACTATGAACATAAGCTAATCTAGTTGCCAAGTTGGAATTAATTATTTAATTTACCTCCTATGCAATGATTAATGCTGCAAAATGTCTGGTTATGTTACAGTATATTCACAAAAGAGAAAGGTTCAGCCAGGCACGGTGGCTCACGCCTGTAATCCCAGCACTCTGGGAGGCCGAGGCGGGTGGATCGTTTGAGCTCAGGAGTTTGAGACCAGCCTGAGCAAGAGCGAGACCCCGTCTCTACTAAAAAAATAGAAAGAAATTAGCTGGACAACTAAAAAAAATATATATATATATATATATATATAAAAATTAGCCAGGCATGGTGGCGCATGCCTGTAGTCCCAGCTACTCGGGAGGCTGAGGCAGGAGGATCGCTTGAGCCCAGGAGTTTGAGGTTGCTGTGAGCTAGGCTGACACCATGGCACTCTAGCCCGGACAACAGAGCGAGACTCTGTCTCAGAAATAAAAAAAAAGAGAAAGGTTCACAAAACAAGGTTTCGAGAGATAGCCAGTTGCATTCTTTTGGAAATTTACTGTACTGTCTCAATGTGTTAAGTGCCTTGTTGTAAAGTAAAATTTTAAGTCTAGAATTCATTATTTTCCTGACATATATTTTCATTATGATATCTACTGTATGCTATTGTAATAGTTTTATTAAATGCTTACATTTTAATCAAATATGTAAATGTCAGAAGCTCTTTTCTCCTACCCACCAATACCTTAATCATTGGTCTATCGTATCGAATTTGAATTCAGGTTCTTTGTTTTTTTAGTAAAAAGGAAATTATCTTTGTTCAGCAATGTATTTTCCATGTTTGTGCGTTTGTGTTTGTCAAAACATTTCAGGAGGAATTTAGGAGTGTAAATATAGTTTATACTTCTAAAGTGTCTTACATTTCCATTTTTAAGTGCCTAATTGTTAAAACTAATTTATGTTTCTCGTCTAAAGAGGATATGTGTTCTTGGTTTCTAATCTTTCATTTTGCTCTTAAAAAAATGCAAAAGCCTATACTTTGTATTTACCCAATAAACCACAGTGACATCAACAGTCTTTTCAAAATTAGTATTACTGTTTCTTTCCATCTAAAAAATGTTTTTCTTAAAGATTTCTTTAGTTTTAGAGTACTTATTAAAACCACAAGAGGGTTATTTTCTTCCAGCACTGTGTTTAAAATAAGGTGATAACCTTCAATTCATGGATTTAAGGTGAAAAATAATTCACAACCATATGAAGTCATTCGCAGAGAAGAATAAAATCAGTTTCACACACGTGATTCTGATTCTCGTTCACGAGGGGAAAAAATTCTTCAGAGAAAGCAGGGTCCCTTCTGTCACTCGATTCTGAAGTGTCTCCTCACCCTTCACAACGGGGGCTCTGGGGGTCTGGCCTCAACTGCACCCTGCTAGACAGTGGACAGCAGGTTGCAATAAGTTGTTTTTGGACCCCTGGTGAAAGATGCGAGCCTGCCCCTGCCCGGATCAAGACACTTTGTAAAAGCAGTTTAAAGGGATATCCCAAGAATGGAAAGACAAGCACCACATGTACTCATCATCAATTGGTATTAACTGATCAACACATAAGTGCACATATAAGAATAACATCTATTGGAGGTTGGGCGGAGGGAGGAGGGAGGGGGGAGGAGGGAGGAGAGGAGGGGTATATGCATGCACAAAGAGTGCAATGTGCACCACCCAAATGATGGACATAATTGAAACTCGGGCTTGGGGAGGGAGGTGGGGGCAAGGGCAACATATGTAACAGAAACATCTGTACCCCCATAATATGCTGAAATAAATAAAAAAAATTAAAAAAAAAAAAACCTGATGTCATCTCTGACTCCTTTATTTCTTTTATCCTGTATATCCAATCACTTAAGAAATCCTGTTATATTCACCTGAAAAATATCTGCGAATCCGACAATTATCATCACCTACATCACTTCCACTGTGGTCCATGCCTGTGTTATGGTAATAGCCTTTACATGACCCGTGCTTTTAGCCATGATTGCTACTATTTATTCCCTGCTACAAGCCAGAATAGTATTTCTAAAATGGTAAGATAGATCTTGTCTGCCTGCAGTTAGAAGCTTCAAATGGCTTCATGTCTCCCTTATAGCAAAAGCCAAAATTCTTGCAAAGGCTCTGCACGTCCCACCCTCTATCATCATTTTGAATTCATTCTTCTCTATCTTTCACATCACTCACTCTGATACAGCCACTGTGCTCCCTTGCTGTTTTGAACGTATAAGGAAAGCTTCAGCTTCAGGAACTTTGCCCATACTGTTCGTACCGCCTACAAATCTTCCTCCGTCATATATCCACGTGTCTCAGTCTCTCATCTTACCAAGTATTAGCTCAAACATTACCTTCTCAGAGACCTTCCCTGACTACCAGTGGGGGACATACCCAGGGTTATCTATCATGCCCTTGTATAGTCCCTTCTTTTGAATGTGAGTGAAAACTGTGATCTGCTTCTAACCAATAGAATATGGCAAAGGTGACGGGATATCCTCCTGTTGGTCATGTTGTTATGTTATGTTATGTTATGTTATGTTATGTTATGTTATGTTATGTTATGTTATAGGTCAAGGATGAAGAGATATTGCAGGTGTAATTAAGGTTCCTAATCAATTAAATTCTATACAGTCAAAAATGGAGATTATTCTGAGTGGGTCTGACTTAATCATGTGAAATCTTTAAAATAGGGTCTGGACCTTCTTTGAAGTCAGAAATTCTAAGGATCAGAGAGTCTCTGTCTTTCTCCATTGCAGGATTTGGAGAAGTAACTACCATAAATTCTATAGCAGCAAGGAAATGACTTCTGTCAACAATGTGAGGGAGCCTGGAAATGGATTCTTACCCACTTAAGCCTTCAGATGAGACTGAAGCCCAACTAAAAACTTGGTTTCAGATTTGGGAGATCCTGTGCAGAAGACCCAGTTAAACCATACCTGGACTCCATACACACAGAACTATCAAACAATAAATAGGTGTTGTTTTAAGCCAGTAATTTTGTGGTAATTGTTTCATGGCAGTAGGAAATGAACTCATCACCTTATTTAACATGCAAAGTCATGTCTCTGGCATCTGTATCCTGATCCATTGCCTTGTTTCTCTCCTTAATACTTGCTACGACTTGACACTGTATGTTTTGTACTTGTTTTTTTCTATTTCTCAACTATCTACTCTTAATAAGGTGCAGAGAGAGGTTCCTGTTTTATCCACTGCTATAAACCCAATGCCTAGAAAAATGTCCTCATGTAGCAGGTTAATAAATACTTGAATGAATGGATGGGTGGCTGGCTGGATGATATTTAACTGAGATGGAAATTGCCAGTATGGCCAGCAGTTATATATTTTGATACATCACTTTTACCGCTCAGGTTGCTGCTCAAGTTTTGTTATCTTGTATTGTTGAAAACCCTGGAGGTAGGGAACAAAGTCTTACATAGATACAAAGAAAAAGATCTTACAATGTCCCATTCAGGGTTAGGTACAATTAGATAGTACAAAGCACCCGTTTGTTGTGTGTTCCCATGAAATTTGAGGTTCCTTCCTCGAGGTGATTGGGGAGGGTTGAAATGGCATTCTGTGTTGATTACTCTGTAATACAGACCTCAAAGTTCAGGGCCTGAAAAAGATGAACCATTTTAGGGAGGTACCTGTACACTAAGCCCTGAGCAAGAGGAAGAAGTGGCCACACTGGCTAGTTGGACTACTTTGTCAAGGATCTGGACCAACAAGGTTTGGTACCAAAATATGCTCTACTGTTTAGTAATTGTATAACATGGGAGAAACATCAAAACTTCTCTGAAAGTTATAATACCAACTCATAACAATGTTACAAATTTCCACCCCCAGGACAACAAGTGGTAAATGAACATAGCAGCATGGTTTGATGGCTTGGGGCTTCAGTTCTGGAGTGGGACTGTTAAGTTTAAAGCCTTTACTTTACATTTACTAGTTTTATGACTTTGGGAAAGTTATTTAATCTCTTTGTGTCCAATTTTTCTCATCTAAAATTTGAGTATTGTTTTTATCTTGAGGAATTGTTGTGAGGATTAAATGAAGTAATGCACATAAAAAGCCAAAGCAGTTCCTAGCATATAATAAATGTTCAGTATATGTATTTTTTCCTTTTGTTTTGTTTTATAAGTAAAAATGCTTTACGAAAGGAAGAGCTTTACTAATGAAGAGTATTATTATTTGGGACATTTATTGATTCTTATTCTCGTCAAGAATATAATGTGTAATATAATGCAATCTGTCACACCCTAAGATTAGAAAATATTTTCCCCAAATACTATTTCCTTAAATACAAAAATGCATTTAGAATGAATTCCAAAGGAAGAGTCTCCATTTAAATTTAATGTGATGCAGCCTCGTGTTTTCTTGCTGGCAATATCTTATTTCATTTTTAGCTTTCACCTAATTCCTTATACTTTATTTTGTGGATTCATTACTATGCAAATACATATGCACTATATTCAAATACATGCTTTGAGGATTATGTTACATTATATCATTTCACAATTAAACAGCTTGCATTCAGTTTTTTCAAGTTACAAATATTTTATAATATATAAGTTGGTATAAGTTACCAAGTCAAGTCATAAACCAAGATCTTCCCTTTGAACTAAGAAAACACTAAAATGATTCTCTGCAGGTATTAATGACGAAAAGTTTGTTAAAAACCAATTGTATTACTAAAAAGATGTATATTACCTATCAATTTATATTAAAACACAACCTATCATAAAAATCTATTTTACCTATTTTATAAAAGATGAATTTATTATGATTGTTCTGATTTTCAGCTTATAAATAATCTAAACATCTCATTTACCTTCTTCACCCTGGTGTTGTCTATGTGCCATTTTTATCACTTGATAATGTCCCCAGTTTGTATACAATGAAAAGAACTGAAGTGAACAGAAATAATATTAAAAGGTGTTCTATTTATTACTTTCATTAAGACATAAAACATTGCAGGAGAAAGAGCTAAAACAAATTGTTTTAAAAGCTTTTAATTACTGATATCATCTTTAACAGCATAGGGTAAAAAGGTGCTGGACAAAAATGGCTATCAATCACTCATTCTGAAGCAAAAATTAAGGTATTTCACCTTTGATCAGAAAATTTCTCACATTAAAAACCAGCATGTTGAGATTTCTCAGATAGTTCAAAGCTTCTTAAAATAGATTAATGGCCAACAAACATGAAAAAATGCTCAACATCTCTTATCATCAGGGAAATGCAAATCAAAACCACACAATGAGATATCACTTAACTACAGTGAGAATGGCCTTTATCTAAAAGTCACAAAATAATAAATGTTGACATGGATGCAGAGAGATAGGGACACTCATATACTGCTGGTGGGACGGCAAACTAGTACAACCTTTGTTGAAAATAGTATGGAGATACCTCAAAGAGATACAAGTAGAACTACCATTTGATCCAGCAATCCTACTATTGGGCATCTACCCAAAAGAACAAAAGACATTCTATAAAAAAGACATCTGTCCTCAAATGTTTATAGCAGCACAATTCACAGTTGCAAAGATGTGGAAACAACCCAAGTGCCCATCAATATGTGAGTGGATTAATAAAATGTGGCATATGTATACCATGGAGTTCTACTCAGCCACAAAAACAATGGTGATCTAGCACCTCTCATATTATCCTGGATAGAGCTGGAGCCCATCTACTAAGTGAAATATCACAAGAATGGAAAAAAAGGCACCATATGTACTCACCATCAAATTGGTATTAACTGATCAACACTTATATGCACATATAGTAGTAACATTCATTGGGCGTCGGCCAAGTGGGAGGAGGGAGGAGGAGACGGGTATATTGACACCTAATGGGTGCGGTGCGCACCGTCTGGGGGATGGACACGTTTGAAGCTCTGACTCGGGTGGGGCAAAGGCAATATATGTAACCTAAACATTTGTACCCCCATAATATGCTGAAATAAAAACAAATACATAAATAAAAAGTACAACAGAATATCATACTTGAAATCAAAATATTTAAAACATAATGTCTCTTTAGCTAACTAGTAATTAATTCAAATCTTTGGAAGTACTTTAAAATTAAATGCTTTATTGGCAATATATTTAAAATTAACTCAAATTCCTAGGTGATCATTTTGGATTTCACTAGTATGAAAAAAGACCACCATATAATTAAAAATATTTTAAAGGTCCTATTGAATGAACTTTGTTTTGTTGACTTCTGTTGCACAGTATCTAGAACAGCATCTAGAACGTACTAAGTGTCCATTAAACAGCTGTGTAATTGAATGAATGAGTAGACTGAAGCCAAGTCAACAGGACTTACTCCCTACCGTGGGAAAATTACTTCTTTGGCAGTTCAAAATGGCAGTTCATACTTTCAGGTATCACATTTCAGCAGAAATTCATGCCTCATCTCAGCTAGCAGTGGTGAGAACATCTTTTATTCCTAATGAATAATACTGGAAGAAACATTTTTTATTTATCCCATAAAAAGTTATATTTCAGGGCACAAAAATATCTATAAACCTATCAGAGATGATACTGCCTGTCATTTAAGTGGTTCTTTTTGGATTTCCTTTCCTGTGTACATGTAGAGTACAGCTGCCATTTATGCTATTAACTTGCAGTTATCCTTTTCCATATGCTAAGTGTTGAGTTAAGTACTTTCACACTAGTTATCTTGCACTTTGTGTGCAAGCTTAGTTTGGAGGAAATTGGTATACAATATGAATCAAAACCATTTGATTTTTTAACTTGGATAATCTTTCATATGCAGTAATTTATATATAAATGTTTCATGAATGCATGTTTATACATGTCTGGAAAATTAAAATTTAAGGAAGTTGTTAGGTGCTGAGTTGTGCCCACCCACCAAATTCATATGTTGAAGTCCTTAACCCCCAGTAACTCAAAAAGTGATATATTTGGAGACAGGGTCTTTATAGAGGTAATTAAGTTAAAATGAAGTCCCTGGGGTGGGCCCTATTCCAATATGACTGGTGTCATTAAAAGAAAAGGAAATTTGGACACAGACATATACAACGAAGATAATATAAAGATGGAGGGAGAAGATGGCCATCTACAGGCCAAAGAGAAAGAACAGACACTACCCTTACAGCCTTCAGAAGGAATTAACCCTGCCAACACTTTGACTCAAACTCCTCACCTCTAGACCTGTGAGAAAATAAACTTCTATTGTTTAGGCCATCCAGTAGTAATGTAATACTTAGTTATGGCAGCCCTAACTGACCAATACAGAAGTGGAAAGATGTGTCACTATGTGTATGTGATTCTAGTGTTTAAATTTTTCTCTTACTGATAGAACTTTCTTTCTCTTCAATAGTTCATAATCTATATCAGATAGCTGAGAACAACAGTCCCAGATTAAGGAAGTTTAGCTGATGTAATGCTCATTGTTAGTTCCGATGTGGGATTTTCCTTTCTGTTTAATTTCTGCATCTATGCAATGTTAACAGAATGGCAATGGCTTGCACATACAGTAAGCGACATTATCAAGTCATCAATAAAATAGCACAGTTTTTTCCCCAATATAATACAAGTTTTTGGATATAAGAACAGTGTTAACACAATAGGAGAACCATTAGCACATACAATAGCTTTGCTTTATTAACAGCCCTGATCATGTTAGCAATTTTGATCTAATTTAAGTGATGTCCCCATTACAGTGGCAAATTGTGTTTTCATTAATACAGTGAGAAAGCCATTAATATGAAAATTGCTCATTCAGAATCACATTAGTGAAGTACTTATCCTATTATCACTAAGCTGATTCTAACCTAGGTGCTGAGCAATCTGAGTTGAAGCATCCTACAGCAGAGGAGTCATCATATTTCCTTAGGAGGCTCTCAGTGGCTTCGTATAATTTCTTCATGCCTTTTACTCTGTTATTAATAAAATTTATGTAAATTAACATCCACAGCATTATTAGTTTACTTATGATTCTACACATTTTATATAATGACACATACATCCTACAACTTCACATTTGGATATCTTAATTACCCTCAGCATTATCTTCAGAATATTAATAAAGTAGTTTATATAAATTTGAATTCTTTGGTTGTAAGCAACAGAATCGAACTCCACTATCTTATGCAGAGAAACATATTGAAAGGCCATCAGGGAGTTCACAGAATAAATGGGAGAAACTGGATTAAAAATAAGAAATAAGAGATTTCTGGAAATCTCCAGAAGGGAAATCAGAGCAATGATGCCCCTAGCGATGATGATGATGGGGTGGACCTGTTTTGTCATAACAAATGATTTCCCATCTTCCTTCCATGTTGATAGAAGCCACATACCTCGAGTCCTGTGGAAGATCATTTGATTGACTCAGCTTGGGTTCTGTTCCTGGGTGTTTTCTGTGCCGGGTAATAGGGAGAATATGTCTAATTTAGGATATACTCTACAAGACCATGCAAAATGGGGGAGAGGAAAGTGTCCCCCATCATAACTGTGGTTCTATAAAGAAGGAGATAATGAAATTGGCAGTCAAAAGAAAAAAGATTTCACTGCAATTATAAAATATTAATGTGTGATGAGTATTCTACCTTACAGGAAAATTTTGGTAGGCATTACTTCCACTCAAAATTCCCTACATCTCCTAAGTAAAGGATTCCATCATCCTTTGGAATCATGATTATGTGGGTTGCTTTGGCCAATGATATTTGAGCAAAATGATGTATATTTCTTATTTCCATTTAAGTTTTTAATTACTGATGCTTAACTCCCCAATTCCTCTCCCTACCCCCAAAACCAGTAACCTTCCAGATGGTGGAGCCTCTGTCAATTGGAGTCCCAGAGTGCAGCAATGTGAAGTAGAGGCCTTCACTAAAAGACAGCAACATGTGACAAAAACCAGAAATGAGTGTTGTTTGAGCCACAGAGATTTTTTGGGTTTTGTTGCCACACCTCTCCTCCCCAACAGATACATATGAGGTATGGTAGAAGGAATATAAACACTGTTAAAAGTTCAGCTCTGATTCTTTTTGAATAAATAAACTTGGGAAATTTTGTAACCTTCTCTTCGTATCAGCTTTCTCATTTATAAAATGGAAGCATATATACTAACAGCACAAGTATAATGTTATAATATTACCTAAAGCCTATAGGGTGAGACGAAAAAAGATTGAAGTCAGTACACTTAGAAATACCAGTACGTAAGTATAGAAAATAATCGTTAAGGAGACTGGAGATCAGCAACTAGAAAGTTAAGAGTAAAACTAGGAGAAAGTGGAGAACTACAGAATAGGAAGAGAGAGAGAAATATCACAGAAAGAACAGTAAGATAAAGTATAATGTGTTCATTGTATGACAATCGGGAGATAATCAATGACTTTATCAATAGCAAATAGACTACCTCGTTATTTATTCCAAGAAGATACGAGGTACTATATTTTCCATTAAAATACTGAGAACTAAGAATACCATTAAAACAGAGAAAAAAATATCCAAGTAGGGGTGGGGGATGGGAGGGAAATTATGCAAAAGAAAGAAAGCAAAGTTAATAACTGATGAAGAACATCTCTGAGCATCTTAACAACCATGTTAGAAAGGAAGCATGATGTATTAACCGAAAGCATTAAGTTAAGCAAGATACATTTTGTGAAATTATTTTCTCATACATCTCTACCAGATGAGACTGAATTAACTTGAAGGATGACGATCTTCTAAAGCCGTTTTTTTCCATATGGCTCCTCCTGTTTTTGTTTTTGAGAAAATTTGCGGACTAAATGGGAATTGGCGTTCTGTGACAGCATTTCAGTTAGGAGTAGTAGAATTAATTATATAACTAAGGTTCCAATTATTTGTGAATCTAGAGATTCTTTTTGAACTAAGTATGGTGTAAACTAAGATGGGCTTCTCATCAAAACTTTGTATTTAAAGTTAGTTTTCACTATATCCAAAATTAATCCTGCTGTATCTTGTTTTGGACAGATAACTTAGTTATTCTGAAAATAATACATAGATTTTTTCACCCCAAAAGTTGTGCTAAAAATTCTGAAAACCCTCAGATTTATAATATCTTGCACCGCAGTTTTGACAAAATGTTTTTTTAAAAAAAAAATATTTGGATGTAAGTCACCCTTGTTGCAAAAGGCATGCTTTTTATGATACTATGCTACTTTTTGGGGGCCAACAATTTTATTTTGAGTTCTCCTTATGATAAGTCTGGAAACACTACTTTTGTTACTCATTTTCTTCGTTTCTAAAATGGGAAAGAAATTCCAATCTTTTTTGAATAAAAGACAAAACACACTCCATGAGTATAAGTTGCCCAATTCTAAAGATTATAAATTCAGTCATGACGAATCACAGTCATACATCACTTAATGACAGGGATACATTCTGAGAAATTCTGTCATTGTGCAAACATCATAAAGTGTACTTACACAAACCTAAATGATACAGCCTACTACACACCTAGGCTATGCAGTATAGCCTGTTGCTCCTAAGCTACAAACTTGCATAGCATGTTACTACTGTACTGAATACTGTAGGCAATTGAAACATACTGGTAAGTGTTTGTGTATCTAAACATAGTTAAACATCGAAAAAGTACAATAAAAATATGGTATTAAAATTTTACAGGACCACCATTATGTATGTGGTCCAGCATTAACTTCAACAATATGCAGCACATGACTGTCTATAACTTCCTATGTTTCATGTCCTTAAAAAGAGAAGAAAAGAAAAATTTACAATTGCTTGTTATTATCCCCTAATTTCTTTTCAGCAAAGTTAAAAATAAATTTTTTATTCTTCAATGCAATCTCTTCTCCTTCCCCTCAATGAATTTTGCTTTAGATTAAAATCTTACAGTTTCGTGTGTGTGTGTGTGTGTATGTGTGTGTGTTTTGCATTGAATTAATAGCAATAAACAATGCAATTTATGAAAATGAAAAAAGGGAATAGTTACCTTTTACTTTCCAACAGAGCCTCTATGAGTTAGGTGAAATGTGATCCTCTGTGTGTTTATTTCCAATTTAGGTGAGAGTTCTTTCACCTTTTTTATCATGTGTGTACACATTGCATACAATGGAATGAGGCTGATCCCAGCAACCTACTATACACACATCGTGTTTTCAATGCAGCCCAGTAAAAAGGCAGGGTTTCAACTTGGGACTTTGCCTGAGATGATCCTGGGGCCAGGGCCAATGACTATGACAAGTCTTGGGAGTTCATTGCTGATCACTGAAGGAAATGGTCATGCAGATCTCTGGTTAGCTCAAGATTTTCCCTTCTCTTTTAGGCGACAGATCTGTCATCTGAGTCACAGAAATAATGACACACATAAACTACAGATCAGGGGTGGCTGTGTTCAGAAAGAATGAGTATGAATCAGCATCACATCCAATGCTTTCTAGACTACCCACAGGTCATTCTCTCCTTGTTGTTCTTTGGATTGCCTCCAAAAATATTTTTAATGAGATTTTCATTGAATTTTAAATCAATGTGCCAACCTAAAGAGAGAACATGGAACAAAATATGAATATAAAGAAATTACAAAGGGCAAAGTATAATGGTCATTGGCCATTAAAATGGATTTTATCATGTTTATTTTGGTTTTTTTTTTCCTTAGGAGGCAGAAGATGTGGTACTTGTCCTTATTTTGAAATTAAAATAAAATATTAACAAAGTGTTGGGTGTGGGGAGCATTTTACTTGTTAATGTCCTCTTGCTCAATAAAGATTATTACCTTTTCCTATGGGCAGTATGTTCCTGTCTGATGCATTTTCTTCTGCCTGTTTCTAGCTCTATTATTATCCCATCATGAATGTTTCCCATCAGGATTGAACCTATTATTCCTGAGAATAGGTATTCAAATCTCTGCTTATTTCAAGCATAGATATCTTTGGGCTTTTTGATTCCTCTGGGATTTTCTTTCCAACTTCCTAAAAATTGGGAATTCATCAGCCTATGCTCTTTTTGGTCTTACAGCAGATAATTACCTGCAGAACTAGTTACTGGAAACAAGTTACGGTTCACAAGCTATTAAACTTCAGCCTGAGGTTTCTTGACAGTTTCTTTCCAGATTTCTGAGAGCGAAGTTTGCCTAAGTTTATTGTAACTCTTCTGCTATTGCCTACTAGAAAAAGTGCATTGTTCTACTACAAAAAAATATTATTGGATGGGTTTTCAAAGATTCGCTGTGCCTTTGTCAATTTTTTTAATCGAGTATCTGCTCATTATCTACAGAGGCCAAGTTGCAGAACTGCAGTAACACACTGAATATTCAAGTAAGGTTTGCTGGTTAGGGGCAAAAATACAATCATATTTACCCTCATAATTAGAAAATAATGTTTATTCAAGTATGTGTGGCTACGTATTTGCAGCTGATCACTGTAGCTCCTTAAGTAGGTATTTTTATTTAAAGACATAGTATGTCTTTGAGAGAATTAGCTTCTAAACTTCTCAAATTATATCATTTGTGGGCTTTTCTTACCATAACCTTTGTTGTTTATGCCCTGTTATGTCTTCTGTTACTTTTTATGATTCCACATATCATCATTGGTTTCAGTTATTCATATAGTGGCATAATCAGACCCAGAGGCAAGGAAGTATTTGAGGGCAATAAGTTCCTTAGGAGGTAATCCCAAGAGCAGTGGCGGATGAGTGGGAAAGAGCCCATGCAAGGAAAAGTAGTCCAAACAGGATGAGTTAAAGAGCTGATCATTGTGTTGTTGACAACCAGGCTGAAGTCTGCTGGGGGCCTCTTACCGATGGTACAGAACATGTGTCAGAGCTATCTCATTTCAAGAGTGAGAAAGCTGAGACATTTATCTTCTTGTTCCCTTCCATCATTGGTTGAGAATTGTTTCGTGGAGGTCATTAACTTCCTAATATCTTAGGCCTGCCCCGTGTTTCAGCTGAGGGCGCCAGAAAAAGCCTGGAGTTACCGAGCTGCAAGTACTTTCTGAAAAAGCCACAGAAACAGTGAAAACGAAGGGAAATGTGTAGGGGTGCAGACAGTTTCACTATTGTGACCAACACTAGGATTCACTTTTCAACAGCTATATAGTTCTTTAAATTTGGGTAATAAAGTATAAAGTATCAACTACGGATCCCACTTAGGATCGATAATTCTTGTTGACTGTTAGGAGAATTTATTGATTTAAATTATGCATACAAAAGAGCTGGGATATTGATATTTTTCACTTCGCTCAGCAATGGACATGACAATATGAACAGTTTATTCCAGAATCCCGAATGGGCATAGACATCTGTGCTCAAAACCCTATAGCTTTCCATTCACATAGCCATGTTTTTTAAAGCCCAATATTAGATGGTTTCCAAATCTACCTGCCAATAATTTTGCTGCTGTTTTCTTACTCTAGGACAAAACTATTATATCAGTTAGGGTTCTTTTATTCTCAAATATTGGAAGATGCAACTTGAACTGGCTTAAACAATAAGGAAATGATTTTTTATTTAAAACCTAAAATGTGTTGGGAGAGTCCTATCTTTAGGAATAGCTGTACCCAAGGACTTAATATCAATGAGGACCGCTTTTATCAATCTGCATGTTTTGTTCTTCTGTCTTTTAACTCTTTTCTTGGAAAAACTGTCCCCTTAAAATGGCAAAATGGCCAACAAGAGCTTCAAGCACTATATTCAGCTGCAATTCATTGAGGGGGAAAGTGGGGGGCAGAAACGCTTTATTCCTCTCAATAGTTCAAATAAAACCCTAGTCCTGACTCTCAGAAGTTCAAGTGGGTAATCAGATTGCATTTACATCCCTGAATCCCTGAACTTAACACTGTCATTGGAAAATAAGATGATGTGGTTGTCTATACCAGAGTCACAAACCTACCCCAGGAGTGACTGAGTGTGGGTATTGGGGGTTGTGGGGGGGACGTGTCAAGGTGGAGTAGGGTGGTGTAGAGCTCTTCCGGAGGGTCATAGATTGAGAGGGAGCAGAGGTTAGTTTGAGTTATATTTTTCATCATTTAATTCTTCAGATGAAAATCAATGAACTGCTGCAAAAAGAAGCTCATATGAATTCTGACCACATATTAAATATTCATCTCTGCAATGTAGCCCATCTTACCTTCCACATATCCTGCCACTGTTTTGACTGTTTTCCTGCTCTCTCCTTCCTACCTCTACCAACATTTATAAATAGCTCCAACCAATATGATGCTTTTCATCCCAGCGGCCCATTGAAAAACAGCTTTAGCTGTTCGACACCACCCTGTCCCCACTCTGGAAATCATTTCCGCAGGCAAACCTCCCAGTGGATTCTCTATCCCACGCTGGGGATTCGTACACTCTTTGAGTTGGAAAAATTCTTTGGGGCTGCTTCAAAACATGTCATTGTTAATAAATTAACAAAGACTGACATACTTATTAAGTTGTTTTAAATTTAAACTAGCCACAAGAAGCCAACCACCCAAATGTGAATTATTAATACTTCTACTCTCAAAGTGATACCTAAGTTCAAAAACTCTTGGTCAAAATTGTCTTCCAGTGGCTAGGTGTTTTTTTAAAATGTAACTAAAAGGAAATTGATCATTTTAAAAAATTTATGAATAACTCTATTTAGTTCTCCAAATGGGAAATTTCTTGGACGGATATCAGATATGAATTACTCCAAAGTTTTCATACTATCTGGTATCATAGGTCATCGCATCATTCAAGATTTATAAACTTATCGCAAATTCCTGTCCCATAGAATCTGGAAACTCAATGCCTCTCACAAGACATTCAGAGTTTCTTGGCAAGTATTCAGTGAATGAGACTTCATTACTCTTTCCTGATTCAGGATGAATTTTTTATCTTTATTTTATATCTCACTTCTTGTTCTTGGCATCTCTGCTGGACATTGACCCAAGTATTTCACTTCCCAAAGTAGCACTTACGTAAGATTGGGGAAACAGCAGACTTTTGCTAAGGTTTTGGTCAGAGGTTCTCAAACTTTACCACACATTACAGTGTGTAATGTGTACACACTGTACACATTGCCACTGTGGTACAGTGTGGAGCGCCTGTGAAAGCCAGATTACACAGTCCCTAGAGTTCTTGATTCAGTAGGTCTGGGGAGGCTCCTGGGAATCTGCATTTCTAAGATGGTCTTGCATAACGCTGAGGCCACTGGTCAGAGGATCACACTTTAAGAACCCTTTGCTTTAGATTAACAAGGCAGGATCAGGGGACAGTTGCACTACTATACAAATAACTTAAAATCGAAAGATAGATTTCTTATTTTTAATATCCTTCTATATTTTCCACTGTATCCATTTTCCTTCTATATCCACTTCCACCTTCTGTAATTTCTCAGCAGCTGTATTCCAGGTAGACTCTAGGTCTTCTCCTCCTCATCTCTTTCCCTCTTTTTTTCTGGCTTCCTAATCCCTTTCTGAAGGGCTTATTTGGGACATTCAAAACTCCTCTTAGTTTATTACATAGAACGCTCTAGTTATTGTTGTCTCTTTGCCTCAGACATAGTCTATCCTGACCAAGCCTATGGGCTAGATATTTTTCTGAAGTGCTTTGCTAAATGAAGACAATTTTCTTCTATTTACATATGTCTGCTATTGGCTCTTAAATTAAGTCTTATTTTCTCAATTACACTTTATGTTCCATTTCAAGAAGTGGAATTCAAGCATCCAAGTATTTATGTATCTCTGTAACTGGTTTAGAAACTTTTCCTTTTTGTTGCATATGTCATTGATTGCCTGGCTGTGATTATGATAAATATTGACTGAATGAATATATACATGAACTTTTGATGTTACTTCTTAGATTAACACGGGAAAATACAACTCATGTTCAGAGAAAAGAGATAGACCACTGAGATGGTATTTCCCAAGTATCAAGTCTGTCCCCACCCAAACTGAAAACCAGAGTCACGTTTTAATTAAACCTAGGCTTCTGAGCCAGACTGCCTCACTTCAAATCCAGCTCTGCAACTTTTTAGCTGTGTGAACCCAAGAAAATTATTTAACCCATCTGGATCTGTTGCTTCTCCTACAGAACACGGATAATTATTGTATCATCATAAGGTCTTCGTGTTATTAAATAACATTTTACGTGTAGAGCCCTTAACCTAGTGGCTGGTACATCATGAGTACTTATTAAATAGCAGTTCCCCTTATTACAAGAAACTTTTATTTCTCACAAGTACTGTTATCTCCGGTTCCAGTTGGATCATTCAGTTGTATCCTTCGCAGGAGAATTTATATTTTGGCCGGAAAAAATAGCCCTGCATTTAGGGAGAACTCCCTAAGGACATGAAAGCATATTATTGCACATTAATATCAGACATCAGGAATATTGGAAGGCTCTCCTGAATTCTATTAATCACTTCCTTATTCAACATGGAATTAGGAAAATTTTGTCATTTAAAAAAAATTTTCAAGTTCTACTTGGCTTCAAATTAGAGTTATGTCAAATTTTAATATTTACTCTAAAGAAGCCCTAAGATAAACTATACTAAACTCTTATAAAATTTATTTCCTGCCGTAGAGCATAGCTTTACAGGTTATCACAACAGAATAATATTTTACTATTGATTTTTTTTTGAGGTAAGAAATTCCTTTAAATAAATTGTATCAGAAGCCAATTTGAAATGGTTTCAAGAGACCTTTGGCCAACTTGTGTGTGTTTATATATCATCAGTATAATCACTATTCCTGCTAAAACCCCATTTGTCTACATAAAACCTGCAGCAGGTAGTGACCTGTAACTTATATTCCACTTGTCAATTAGTTAATTTTCAATTCTGGTGGTTTCTAGAATAATGTATGCTGGTTCAAATTCCATTCCTAAGCATATTTTTCCAAGGTAAAGTAGCATTTCATTTTTATTCCCATCAAATAAAAATATAGAAAAATAGTAAAGATTGTTTTACATCATTCTAAGTTTTGACAATTCAAATTTTAGGGATGAATGAGCGGAGAGATTACTGCTTTGGCCTATCTCTTGTTTCTCTTCTCTTTTTCCTGGCGATTGTCTTCCTCCCATATATATACACACACACAGAAATACATGTTAAACTATTTTATTGTCTTTTGAAACCAATAATATTGGTCATCAAAAGTATTAGCCGTTTCCTTGTGGTAGAGAAAAGAAATCAAAACGTCTCATTTTTTCATGAACCGAAGTTCCACTAATACATGCTCTAAATAGTTTAGTATTAAAAAACAGATATGTGACACATTTTCTTCAGTGGCTTAACTTTTATATGTAAAATAACTAAGAAAGGGCTTGTTTTTAGACAATTCTATAGTATGTAAATGACACAAAACCAATAATCTTTTAATATCTTCAGAATCTCTGAATGTTTTTGTTTCATTTGTGTGAGCGACGGCAAAGCAAATACACCGTTTTTTCTTTCTCTTTCATAAAGAGGCTTTAGTTGGGGCAAGGGGTTTTTGATGGTGGTAGTGATGGTGGTAATATCGGATTATTCAGGTGTATTAAAGAAAATTACTCTTTTACAGAATTCAGGATGATTAGAACCAGAAGCACATTAATTGTTGGTAAATAGTTGTGATTTCCAAAGATGGAGAATGTTCTCACAAAAGAAATCAGGCAAAATGTTCATACTTTTCTTCTTATTTCATTCATTCCCTACTTCCTAACCAACTCTAAGCATGACCCTTCCGAGTAGCCCCTGACTGAGTGAGCTCATTCAGATGTCTGGAACCCATGCTGACTCCCTTTTCAGTCTTTTCCTGCAGCAGATGTAGTAATGCCATTGGTAGATCTTTGGGGAATTCTCCTTTCTGCTCTTCACCTTCATTACTCCTGCCATCTGGTCCATTTCTGCTTTGCTTCCTTCCAGCAGATGTGTTCCCACCTCCCCTCCTGCACTGACCTGAACGAATGCTTGGGTGGTTCAGCACACCCGTGAGTCTGAGTCTGAACAGGTACGGGGACAGACTGCGGGACAATGCCGATGCCTTGAACCCATGCAGAGACAAAAAGACAGATTTGTATCTATTCAAAGCAAGAAGGAGACTTATGTTTATTCTCCTTCACAGACCCAAAATATTTATTTTTCTTTTGGCTTCATAAAGTCAACATGAAAACAAAATCCTCATTTGCTGCCAAATGAAGGTCTTATTTTATATTGTCCAAATTTCTGCACTTTTTTTGGCCAAACACTGTAGCACATATCATTGAAATTTGCATAGCATTTGACATCTATAGAGTACAAGTGTGTACTTGCTCATAATTTATAGAGTTACCTGCTGTTGCTGATGCTTTATACATGTTTAAGTGTATTATGTGAATTCGATAATGTACTCATTCTTAGAGGGCATCAACATATAAGATAAATTCCATCCTAAACTGGATATTAGTTCTATTGATAAAATTGACTAAGCTATGAAATAACTATCAACAGTGCAAGACTACATTTTTGCAGTCCTCAATTATGAGATACAGATTATGAAATACAATAAAATTGCAAAGAATGAAAACTCAGTTCTGGGAGGGACAAAAGAGAGAAAAATGATAAAAGTGGACGATGAGGACAGTTTGCCCACTGAGATGAAAACACTTTATATATCCTAAATTCCATTTCAACATTATTCTAGATATAATGACCTGAAATAGTGATTAAAGTTTAAAAAAGTATTCCACATTCCAACCTGCTGAGAAGACAGGATTAGATTAAGCAATAATTGATAAAAGTTAACTTATACTTCAGCATTTAAATTTTCCTTCATAAAAGAATCTTTTTATAAAAAAAGAATTTTGCATCTTTATGCTAACATATTAATTTATGCATTTTGTGAGCATAGCAGTGAAAATGTTAATAGTTTGTAAAATTATGTGCGGACCTATTTGGAATAACATGTTTTAAAATGTGTGCTGACCTTTTGGGGACCTCCACTGACAGGACAGGCACAAAAGATGTGAGTAGACAAAAGACAGCATTAGGACTCTCTTCCCTGCATGATGAAGATTTCCTTGTCTAGATCCTTTGAAATGGAGCTTCTAGAACTCTGGAATCAAGTGCATTCCTTTTAAAACCTTTTAAATGAAATTATGAATGAGAAACATCTGAGGGAGGCCCCAGTATAAAGAAGAACTGAAAAGCAATGAACTTTGGGGTCAAATTATGACTCATGTATCACCTTACTAAAAAGTTGTAGTTTGTATTAAACAAATAAGTAAAACGAAGTTACAGAAAAATAGAACTAATAGCTGTATGTCTTTTGGAAGTCATCAATGGAAGTGTTTTTATTTCATGAATATACTTGTAAGCCTAATGTTTTATCCTGAAACTATTTATTTTTCAGATCAGTGTAGTTTCTCAAACAATGACATGACTGACATGTTTATTAGCTTACGAGAATACATCTCCTATATTTTCTTATATCTTATGAAAAGATATATAATTCTAAGTTTGGAACTGTGGAATACACTGCTCTTTTTCTTCACATGAATCTAATCAGGTATAAATTCAAATCTAAGTATATAGTGCTGAGAAATATAGAATCATTGACTTATAAGGCTAGTGGAATCTGAAACCTCGTTATGTTCAAGAACATCTTCTTGCTTTCAAAATAAGTCTAAGAATACCAAATAGAAAATTCTCTCATCTTTTGTAGGTAATTATTAATAATTACAGAAAACCTAGAAGTTCAAACCCTGGGACAAACCATGGCTAATTTATCTATAGCATATTAAAGTTATAACATTAATTCCACATAAAAAATAAATTGCTAATTCACTACTATAATTACTCAAGGAGGTGTTTCACATGATAGAACCATCATTTGTGTGTCGATATGGAAATGATGGAAAATTGAAATGTCTGAAGAATTGTGATGGTATGAACTGGAGCTGTGGTGACTAAGGATTAGACATTTAGGTTTGCATGAGGCTGATTTGGGGGTCAGAAAATAAATTGGATATCTAGGGAATATTTTATAAGAAGTGAAGAGAGGGCCCATATGTAGTTCGTAGAAGAATTTTGCCCAAGGAAGGAAGACAAATTGTTAATAAAAGAGGAAGTTGCTGTGGACTAGTTTCAGAAGAAAGATGTCATACAGTGTACACATGCCACAGGAATAAGAGAATGAGGATGAGAACAACTTTAGGGAAAACGTGAGCATGAGTGAAGCTGAGAGAAGAGATCCAATTAGAAGGAGAACTTGAGCTCAAAACCAGAGGGGTAAGAATGGTAGCAAATTGTCTCTGGAGGTGGGACATGATGGAATCTAAGGTCAGAGAGGAAGGTTTAACTTCAGACATAAAAAGAAAGGATGAGGCTCTTTCTGAAGCCCGAAAGAAAGATGAAAGGGTAGGTGCAAACAGTGAGCTACATCAAGTTGGGACAAAGATGAAAGCTGAAGCTCATGAACTCAGCCTTCCCAGTTATATGGGGAGTGGCGTCACCTGTTGAGAAGGGCAAGGTGACATTGGAACCTAGAAGAGAAGAGAAAAGGTCTGAAACAACTTAGGCTGGGCACATACTGAGGAGCCGGCAGGAGATAAATAAAAGAGTTGCTTAGCAGTGACAAGAAACAAGTTGCAGTTGGAGTTTCATACTTTACAGGACAGGTAAGAACACTGCTTTTTTTAATTTGAAAACCTTGACTTGTGTCCTGGTATCTTGATTTTGGCCAAACTGCTTCGTGATAGTTATTTCTTTTAATAAATTTTATTGTGTATATTTAAGGTATACAACATGACATGGGATACATACAGATAGTAAAAGGGTTACTTATCGTGAAGCAAATGAACATATCCATCATCTCATATAGTTACTCATTTTTGTCTGTGTGGCAAGAGCAGCTAAAACCTATTCATTTTAACATGAATCCCAAATACAAATTATTACTATATTGGCTGAGCGTGGTGGCTCACGCCTGTAATCCTAGCACCCTGGGAGGCCGAGGCAGGCGGATAGTTTGAGCTCAGGAGTTCAAGACCAGCCTGAGCAAAGAGCGAGACCCCGTCTCTACTAAAATTATAAAGAAATTAATTGGACAACTAAAAATATATAGAAAAAATTAGTTGGGCATGGTGGCACAGGCATGTAGTCCCAGCTACTCAGGAGGCTGAGGCAGGAGGATGGCTTGAGCCCAGGAGTTTGAAGTTGCTGTGAGCTAGGCTGACGCCACGGCACTCTAGCCAGGGCAACAGAGCCACACTCTGTCTCAAAAAAAAAAAAAAATAAAAATTATTACTATAGCCCTTATATTGTAAATGAGCTCTCTAGACTTCTTCATCCTACATCTCTGCTACTTTGTGTCCTCTGACCTGTATCTTTCCATTCCCTCCCCACCCAAACACTCCCAGCCCTGGAAACCACTTTTTTGTTCCTTATTTCTGTATATAAAGATTTTTTTTTCGTACTCCACACATAAGTCAGATTATGCAATGTTTTTCTTTCTGTCTGACTTTTTTCACTTTACACAACAGCCTCCAGTCTCATCAAGGTTGTGACGAATGGCAAGATCTCGTTCTCTTTCAGAGAATGTGAATAACATTCTGTTGCATGTATGTACCAGGGTTTCTTTATCCAGTTGTCTGTCGACAGACACTTAGGTTGTTGCCATATCTTGGCTATTGTGCATAATGCTGTAATGAACACGGAAATGCAGATGTCTTTATGAGACATCTTCCTTTGGGTATGTGCCCAGAAGAAGGATTGCTGGGTCACATGGTAGCACTATTTCTAATTTCTTTGTGGTTATGGATACCAAATACCTCACAGCTCAGGTCACCGAGTCTATATAATGCATAAGCAATGTTGCACTCATAAGAAGGAAAACATGTGTTTATTATTAACACTTACTAGACAACCCCCCCACACACACACCAATTCTCTTGATTAACTTTATTTCTGTAAACAGCATCACTATTCATATGCATTTGACACATTTTTACTATGGATTCAAAAAAGAAAAACATCTTGGAAAATGAGTGTTTTCCCCAGCTGAGTTCAAAATGAGGCAAAACAAAAAAACAAAATCTGCAAAAACTAGGTATTGAAAAGCCAGGAAATCCAGTCTGCTTCCATACAGGAAACAATGACATAGCTGAATCTGAAGGTAACAATAGAAATGAAGTAACCCTGCTATTATCTCAACAAAGCATTTTCTGTTTATTTAGTTTTTTGTTTTGTTTTGCTTATGTATTGAACATTGGAAAGGAAGAGAAAGAAGCAATTGAAAATGCTTTATGTTTAAAATTTTTACAAGATTGCCAAACCAGCAATTTATACAATTTTGCCAAATAGCAAAATACTATTCATTTTCTACGTCTTGGTGCACAACAAATAGACACAAATACCTAACTGTCTAACTCTTTCCAAAACATAAGCAGGACATGTAAGTAGAATAAAGCCTTTCTTAATGTTTTTCTTACAGAATGGTAGAATAGACATTCAGAAAGTAAACAGAAAATAGGAATGTGAAAAATTTCTACAATATCATATAATTAAGGTCAAAGGAATTTATGTATAAAAATGGCTTTTCCTACACATCGAGTTTAGAATGTGTTATCTGCTAAACCAAAGCAAAAGAGAAAAAGTGATCAAGTGATGATCACATCGACATAGAATTCAAGATAGATCAAAAGATTCATGTCAAATACTGCCAGGAGATTACAATTATTATTAAGCTAAGCAGAAAGAGATAAATATGTGTGTATGGTCCAAGACTTACTGCTTTTTAACTTACATATATAAACCACCAAATTTCTCCAAATTCCATGTGCAAAATCTTAACTTACCACCAAGGTGAGACCCATTTGGTAAGACTGTATCCAGATTCTAGCTTTTTTCTGCCTCAGGTTTAAGCCAATATTGTATAAATCACTATGTTAAGAAAATCTGTTTAAATGTGACTAATTATTTTGCCTCAGTTTACATTGTATAACATTGTACTATTCCTTCTCTCCTTTTTCCATCTTTAACATTAAGTTTACATGATGTAAAACAAAGACATACTTTATTTATTTATTTTTCTCCGTATCAATAGAGATAGGCACAAGGACACACTTGAAAGAAAACTAAACCGTAAGCAGTTTTAAATGTAGAGATAAACTGTAAATAACTATAACTGTAAATAACAATTGTAAATAGCTATTATTTTAATTATATTTTATGTCTACATTATTTTAATGTGAATACAATAGCTGTCCAGAAAGTTTCCAGCCATGTAACATGAAAAATTATGTTAACAATCGCTGGATACTTTCTGGACAGCCCTCGTGTAGTTCAAGAGATGTCCAATAGACTAGGACTGTTATAAATTTGCATACATACAAAGGTTTAATAAAAGCATTTGAAAAATTATATTCACTCCATTTCATCTGGGGGGGAGGGGAGAGAGAGAGAGAAAGAGATGAATTAGCTGCAGCTAATATAATACAAGAAACTGATTATTGTCGGAGGCCATAGTAAGGAACTGACTTCATAAGCTTAAATGAGTCACAGCCTGAACAGGCTTCAATTTCCTTATGAGGATGTTAATCTAAAATTTAGAGTCCAAAGGATTCCTTAGGTAAATCTTAATTTTTAAAATGCCATGATGTTAACATTATTACTTTTTATAAGTGAATGGCAAAATGAAAGATACTTGTTGGAAGCTGGTAAAGCTTTAAGAATTGTTTTGAGAAATAAGAGATGATTGTGGTGTTCAGAAGAGAAGGAAATTTTGATTGCTTGCTCTGCTCTAACACATATTCTGTCTTGCATTGATTGAGAATAATTGGCAAATGCATCATTGTAAGATTTATTGATCATTTTGAAGACAACTTCACTAAGTTTAAGGTGGATATAATCTTGTAGGAGTAACAATCTAGTGAGATACATGACTTTCTACCACTATGCAGAATGTAAATTTTCAATGTTCCAATTTTCCTTCTTGCTTCATGTCCAGTCTTTACAGCAATAGTAACAAAAACTTAATACTGCCTCCTTAGGTTGTATCAGTAATCGACTTCCACTCACCAACAGTGGCAAAACTTGCATTGCTCTTTTTTGCATATAAAGTATTTACCATAAAAATCATTTATTTTCACTAGCAGCTAATTATTTATCTTTTGAATATTCTTGGTTCCCTGCAGTCATTGAGTCTCATATTTAGAAGTCAGAAATGTTCTACTCTTGGCCGAGGAACACATTTTGTATTTGATCAATCTTTATTTCTTGGAATTTACTGAATTTGTCATTCTCTCTTTTTTAAACAACTATTCTCTTGAGAATTTATTGACTTCAATTTCTGCAATACATTTAAAGTGTTTGTCTTCCAATCCCCATAAATATATCAGCATCTCCATCTATCCTTTTCTTTAAGAGGAAATTATCCAAAAATTGTTGGTCATAGAAAGTGTCAAAATTAAAATACAATCGGAATTGATATTTTCCTGAGAGAAAGCAAATGAACTGTGTCTAGATGTCTGATGCAGTTCCTCTTATAGACATTGCGGACTACATGAGATGAGAAATATAGTCTACCTGACAAGAATATGACATAACTTTTCTCTTAACTTTAATTTTTCTTTTAATTATAATAAAATTCTTATGTTAGATATATATCCCATGCTAACTAAGAGTTGATATAGAGGAAGTTTAGCAAAAGGAATAGAATAGGGGTTCTTGAATAAGGGCCAGGGTTTGAATCCAGTCACATTTATGTGCTAGCTCTGTGACCCTGGGCAACTTGATAGGATTTTTGTAACTATTAAATAGCACAGGCATGTAGGGTACCTAGGAACATGCTTGATATAAAGTTAAGGATCCTTAAGAGTTGGAACTTGACCATTATACTTTTCATGCTCTTTGGGATTATATTAGGTCACTGTTAAATATGATTAGGTTTTATAAGATATAAATTCATCCACGAAAGTATCACATTTTTATCTTTCATACATATGTTTCATATCATAAAAAAATCCTGGCTGTGTGAGCTTACTTGAACAATGGAAGAGGAATGTGAACTAATATTTATTGCTTACACTATGCCAGCATAATGCTATGTGTGTTTATATGTTAATTCATTTAATTTAGCAATAAACGTATGAAGTAAAATAAAGATGACTAAAAAGAAGCAGCCTTTTAATTCATGCTATATCCCTACTTCAATAAATATCTAGGTCAAAACCCTCTCTATGATCATTCCTTTCATATTCCTTTTTGTTTTCTATAATCTATTTTATACTCCCTTCTGAATTTGATAAGAAGTGAATAAAGAATAAAGAACTAGATACCATAGAGACTTGTGTGCTGGGTCACCTGATGACGAGAGAGCTAATTATTAGGAGGACCATGGAGTAGAGTATTTGGATTTAGAGTCAGGATCCCAGGTCTTGGCCAGGGCTGGAAACCAAGACAGATACCCGATTTCTGAAATATAAGCAATGAAGAAAATAGTATTGAAATTATAAAGAAAATCACAATGAATGTGATACACTCTTGTCTGGGGACAAAGAAACAATGAATTGAAAAATATCACTGAGGAATTTAATTTACCAAACATTTATATATGCTTATTGTATGCCAGGTTCTTTTCTAAGTGCTTCACAAGTGACTCATTTAATCTTCTAACAACCCTATTATTGTCAGCATTTTACAAAGGAGGAAGCTGAGATATAAAGGTTAAGTAATTTGCTCAAAAACACATAGTAAGTGAAGATCTCACCCAGACCATTGCCCACGGAGACAAAGAGATAAAAAGCATGAAAGAAAAATGAAGAGACCAAGAAGATAGATTTGAGAAGTAGCAGAGAGTTGTTGAGGATGGGGATTAAGTGGTATCTATAACTTTTCATTTATCTGAAAAATGAGTGATGCCTTTGAAGAAAATATAGGAAAATGACAGTATCTGGGTCAAACTTGGTGATAAATATTTGGATCTCTGGATATTTGAAACATCATTGAAAATTTAAACTTTAAATTAAAAAATACATTAAAGCCATCTACATAACAGAATGTATAGAATTCCAGTTTGTAAAAATAAAATATATGTATACATAGAACTAAAATATGTCATTTCTTTTTATATTTGATAGAACAATGCTTTTAGAAATATTCTTATGTTATCCAATCTAGAACTTAATGCATGCTTTCTAACCTGAGCATATTACATTTTGGTTAATAAGTTCCATAGTTTAACTACATTGTGGAAAACTATGCATTGCTTTTGGGCACCATTAAGAAATCTTGGCCGGGTATGGTGGCTCATGTCTGTAATCCCAGCACTTTGGGAGGCTGAGGTGGGAGGATCACTTGAGGACAAGAATTTGAGGCTAGCCTGGCAACATAGTGAGACCCTATCTCTAAAAAAAAAAAAAAAGAGAGAGAGAGAGATCTTTCGAGCTTATTATCCTGTAGCTTATGAGAATATGGCAGTTCTTCCTTCTGTCTTCTACTTCTGTTTTCATGATTTTTACCACTGCACATCCTAAACTCTTCAAGTTTCAAAATATAATCCAAAATGAACTTGTCTATCTTTAATTTAAACGAACTAACTGAATATAGAATTTTACTCATTTGTTCTAAAACAAAAAATACTGTTTGATAGGCTTTTCTTTTTTTCAGTTTTTCATTGTTTTGAATATGTCTATTGCCAAATACAGCCAACATCCAAATGGCCACTCTTTAAGACAAGTATATGAAATTGCTGAAAAGATTGATCAGAATAAACTCAGCCTCTTTACATCAAATGTTCTCCCTGGGTTGGATAAAAATAGGGAAGGCATACAATGTTGTTTACAGGTATAACATTCTTACCATTATTCTTAAAATTCCGTGGGCTTGGGAGAAATGAGGGTGTTGCTGGCAGAAGGAGGAGTAAAGACAGTCTCTAGCTCTTAATGTTTATTTTATATTACACTCTTTACAACAGAATTTCAGATTATTGATCAGCATTGCCTGATTCCATTTCATTGAGTCCCATGAGAGTTGAAATTGCAGACTGAGACAAACTAAAAGTACCAAGTTCATCATGTTTAAAACTGCTTTTTCAAGGTATTGCTTTCTCTCTGCTACTTCTGTGCTGTTCCTCTTCCACTGATAGGTTGTAATTGCGAAATGGATGGAGGAAAAAGTAAAAAAAAAAAAAAAAAAAAAAAAAGCAGTCATAGTCTGATGTGGTATAGTCTGTGATGTGTGTCTGAAAGATTTATGCCCTGATTAAAGAAACCTTGATTGAATTTTGTGATAGAAAATTGTTTTGGTCATCGCCACATGTGCTGAAGAGTCTTTGATCCAAAGTCTGTTTCACTTATTGCTTTAAGAAAGTTAAAAGAAAGACCTGGGGAACAAAAATACTGTTAAATACAAAGTAGATTAAATGCACTCTGTAATATAAAACAGGCATTGGGATTTAGTGACCAATAATTCATGGCCAAGAAAGACTTTCCTATGCATTGTCTTTTTCAGTTCACATTTCACTAACTCACTCAATAAATATGTATCAGACATTCCTAAGTGCCAGGCATAGTTTTAGGCATAAAGGGCACATAGGTGCACAGTAGGAGAAGGACAATGCTATCTAGTGTGTAGTGAGGGTTGTCATCCAGTAAATGAAAAAAGACATGACCGAGTGAGGGTTTCCAATAGTCGTTAATGCCATAAAGCAAATAAAATAGATTTTGAAGTAATGAAGAGTAATGGGGTTGGTGAGTCTTCTAAGATTAAATATAGGTCAGAAATGACCTGAGACAGTGACATTTGAACGAGCAGACCATGCAGCTCTCTACAAAAGATGAGAAGGTTGAAAGGATGGAGTGATCAGTGTTAGAATACTACAAGCAAAACCAACACATACAAAGTCCTTAAGTATAAGTGAGCTTGGCTTATTCTAGTAGTGGGTAGAGTAAGTAGTGAGGGGTGAAATATTTGGGGAGAATGGGAGGGTGACAGCACTGGATATGAGATTAGAGAGAATCAAGGGTGCTTTTGTGGAAGTGTTTCTTAATCCTTGTTGTATATTTAAATCACCTGGGGAGCTATTAAAACAACCAGCGCCTAGGCTGCACCTGAAACCAATTCAATCAGAATCCCTGGGGGTGGTTCCCAGGTATCAGGTGAGAGTTTCTCACAAAGAGAATCACTCACATTCATGGAATGGATTCTGTATTTTATTCTAAGTATAATGGCAACACATCACTCCTCGAGTGTCTTCTTCTGTCCTATATCTAAGAGTAGATGATAAAACCCTACTACACACATTGACAAACACCATCAACACTCAATATACCACAACTCAGAAAACAATACATTTTCCATAACAAAGTATTTAATCAATACATCCTGCCTTCCGTAATATAATTCCATATTTCCTACATTCCCATCAAACTACTGCTATCCCTTCTATCTCCTAAGAAGGTCGTTTTCTCTATCAGTTTTCCTGATCACAAACACAAACACCATGAATCTCAAAGTTACAAGCAGCAGATTCCTCCAAGTACTCAGGGTGACAAACCCCTGAGGTCTAAGAAGGTGAGTTGATTCCTTGAGTAGAAGCTTTTCTTTTCCACACGGAATGGAAAAAAATTTAAGTGTGTCATTAATTATTTTTAGTTTAGTGATGCAAGCTTGTCTTCAGGAGATTCCAAGTATCAGACATATAATACTGTGTATTATCAATCTTTATTTTTAATTCAGAATGCTGGCCCTGGAAGTTCTGAGTGCACCTTTTTTTCCAGACATGCACTTGGGCTTTTTATGAGTTACATTAGAACTGTTGAAAGTATGTCATGTGTTTAAAATAAGCAAGTTTTAAAAATTATCTGTGATCATACGTCCTAGCCCTCTTTCTACTAGCTCTCATTTTGCTACCAAATCACTCCTTAATGGGTTGTTATTTGAGTAGCTATTGCCGATAATGCATTGGGGGCTGGAAGTGGTGTGGGAAAAGTGAAAGGAATAGATGGTGGATGGTCTCATCAACTTTTGCTTTGAAGTTAATAACTTCTGGGGAAACTGAAGAAAAGAGAGGTGTTAATTTGATTTTTGGTCATTAAGGGGAGATATAAAAATTTAGCATAATTTTGAAGATGTTGATAACCCTAAAAAACAATATGTTATCAACTTCATCTCCTGTTCTTTTGATTAAGGAGGCAGAAGCAAATAATGTAGATTTTATATATTTCATTACCTTGATGTTGAATGAAATATTTGGCAGAAAGATCAATGAAGCCAAATAAGAGAATAAGATTCAACTCCACTGTTTCCATTTATCTGATCCCATGAGATTAACACGATTGAAATACAATTCTCATTACAAGATTGTGTTGCCCTCAAGGACATTGACTCCCTGGTGCCCTGATCCTAAATCGGAGTTTTATGAATCTTGATTACCTTGTGGAAAATAAAACGTATCAGAGAATTCAGCTTTGCATCTATTTGTGCAGGGGAGTTAAATTTATTTTCTGCCAACATCAGCAAGTCTGGTTTTAGAGAATGCAGCTCATTAGAATAAGTTAACAGTATTAGAATACATGCAGCTTCATTCTCCCCGTCAGCTGCTCTGGGTGCTGCAATGCATCCTGAGAAGCCAGAGAGAAAACAGACCTACATTCACTCTCATTCACTGATTTCATTTAGGTAATTGTTTCAAACAAGCAAACAAACAAACAGAAACTTTTCTGACAGCCAAGGTTTAGACATGTCCTGCATCAGCTCCTGGGCTAGGGACACTCCTACAAGAAACTAGAGGACTACCATAGAGCCCCCAATACGAGCCACAGGAAGCATACGGGAAGTTGATAAGTACAAAGGCACGTATGGCCACAGCACCCAGTTTCTGACAAAAGTACTTGAACTCTTTCCTTCTCCCAGCTGGAGACTGCAGAAAGATTCTGCTTCTGTTTCTGTTTCCTAAAATCTATTCAGTTTTTCACTTTTTCTAATCTTTCCTTCCACATACACAATCTACTCCATTCTCCATTCCCAATATTGCCCATGTTTCTCAGGCCATTATCATCTTAACACTTGCATTGTGGCTCTGGGCTCCAAATTCATTTCTGCCCTTTGATTCTCAAAGAACATGGTCTCTCTTGACAACACACACACGTGCCCACACTCATTCTCAGACATGGAAAATTCATAATTTCAAATCTCAGTAGATTAATCTTGCTAAAAAGTACCATTTTGATAAAATTTCACTAACAGTAGTCACTAGAGACATATATAATAAAATATTGACGTGAAAATATTGACCTAGTATTCGTGTATCGTTCCATTACTTGAAAGCCTTAAGTGTCTCTGCATTTAGACTGAAAGGCAAGTGCCGGAACC
Organism: Avahi laniger; assembly: GCA_963575035.1. Lineage (NCBI taxonomy): Eukaryota > Metazoa > Chordata > Mammalia > Primates > Indriidae > Avahi > Avahi laniger. The sequence goes on along the minus strand of CAUYSK010095548.1, from coordinate 1,124 downwards.
TGGCCCTACGTATCCTCACTGCCTGCTGCAATGCAGGTTGTTAACCAGATCACGGAGTTGAAGCGGGGCATCCATGGGAGTTTGCACAGAAAGTGCTTAGCACGGCGTGGGAGATGCTGAAAGAACTCGGAAAAGATATTGTAATCATTAACTTACTGTTTATTATTTCAATTTTAGGTGGCCTTAGGATAATCAGGCTTGCCAACTCCGTTTCTTAAATCATCTGAGGCTGTTATGTGAGTTGCCATTGCCACACTTTTAATTATATTGTCCTCCCCTTCACTTATATATTTTACTTTTTTTTTTTTTGAAACTCAGGAAGTACATGCAGGGTAGGAGATAAGAACAAAGGGTTCTGCTATTCGAGTACCTGATTTTGAATGTCCTAGTTCAGAAGTAGTTACCCACCCTAAACCTCAGTCTCCCTATAGGTCAAATAGGGTAATTACAATACTCACTTCCCGGACATGTGAGGATTAAATGAGATAATGTATATTAAACATTTAGTGCAGAGTATGGCACATAGTAGACGTTTAAATGATATTTTCTGAATGATCAAGTTCAAGTTCTATGTTCTCCGAAAATCTTTTCTCAAACAGCCTCGCCCCCGGCAGTTCAATTTTATTTTAAAAATGGTCTGTGCCACTCACTTGACACAAAATTTTTGCCTTGTTACAACGTTGTCATTGTCTTGAATTATTCAACAAGTTATTTAATCATTATTAAATAAGCATAACAATAAAAAAGTTAAACAAAATGGCTGTCAACTTTTAGAAGAGACAAAGAATCACACTCTGTGTCCCCTACTTAGCATGTCTACCATGGTGATTTTCCTTCATCATTTACTTTTTCACTTATTCATTCATTCATTCAACAAATATGTATTGCCATGTTGATTTGATTAAGACCACCTGTACTACTGTATTTGATCTCACGGAATTGAGAGTTTTCTAGAAAAACACAGACATAATGTTAGAAAGAGTATAAGCCATCAGTTAATTAAAATTAAAGCAAACAAATATTGTTGACTTCACACCATCAGTAGAATGCATATGTATTTATATATACATGTGAGCGTTATATACTCATGTGTAGGGGATAGAAGAACTAAGAAGAGGAGTAAG